>JAPQWV010004045.1:0-34310 GCA_027422505.1 Craterostigma plantagineum | reverse complement strand
AAGGGGGGGGATCGGCCGAAACCTAAATAGATTTCTCCAAACGAGCCGCTGCCAATTTTCTTCCCCCAATCGAAACTTATTCGCCACACGTGGCTCCATCCCAAAAACAAAACCCACAATTTCAATCTCTCCCTTTTTTTTTCTGGATTTACGGTACCAAATTGTGTCTAAAGATGCAAACTTTCAGAGAACCCAGACAGAGAAATACGGAGAAAAGGAGAGGCAATTCGTTTCAGCATTAGAACAAATGATCGGCATATCCTTTCAGCGTCGATCCAATCGTAAGAACATTCGAAGTTTTTCCTTCCTTGGTTCCCGTAATTCGTTCTCACCGAAGGTTGAAATAAAACCCAATATAATATAATCGCGAGACACAAAACAAGAATTTCTCAGCTGTTTCCCTTTTTTTTTCTCTTTGGATAAAATAATATATTTATTCGTTGATTTGACTGCTCACCCTACTGTCTGACTTGGACACTTATACGACGTCGTTAGAAACCATATATCGAAAGACTTAAGAACCATTAACATGGATTTAATGTATAAAGAATACTGGGAAAAAAAAGTATAAAGAGAATATTCGAAAGTACATCCCAAAAAGATATTAGTCTCTTTATCAATCAAGCACAACATAGAAGAAAAAATAAAACAAGAAATAAGCTTCATTGTGTATGTTATTGTTCATATACTCACTGCCCTCTAAATGAGCAAAGAGGGGACAAAAATGAAAGCTTTATCTCAGAAGTGATCTTGTAAATGCTCACGAGCAGTGGCAAAGCTTGAGATATCGTCTGCACAAAGTTTATAATGGTCATTAATCATAGAAATATTACAGTGGGATGATTGATTATGAACTGCCAACAAAGATCACAAGGTAAAAACTAGCTGCATATTATGTTTTATTTGAAGGTAATCTTGAGATTTTCTGTTGAATTACAGCATAAAGGATTGATCTCATTCTCATGTTTTTAGCCTGTATATTATGTTTCGATTACCAAAACCAACGTGCAAAAACACCAACATGAAAAAAAAAAAAAAAATACCTGCTCGGGACAATGGTGCACCATCATCCATGCTATGTGTGGCTACTTTTCCAGCAATAACGTTGCCATCAGTTTCGAGAACAATCCTACAAGAAAGCGAAGAAAATGTCGGTATGTGCATGTTTTCTGTGAATGTTACAGTTTCACCCGAGATTAGGGCAAGCGCGTATGGAAAACTTCACGTAACACAGAACTGACGATGTTTCTTACATACCCTCCATCAACAGTTTCGTCGAGACACAACAGAATGAGATCCAAGTTCTCAAGCGCCTCGCTTAGCTCAACATTGTTCCTAGACAATCAAAAATTTCGACTAATATGTAATACAGGTCGAAGATCTTGAATCAGTGGGAAATCAAAAGGCACATTTAGAACGAACCTTAGGACAAGGTTAACAGCATCGAAGAAGCCCTGAAGAACGTTAGCCAATACGAGCTCGTTCTCATCGTCTCCACCAGTTACAAGAAGTGCAGATCTTGGACAACTATAAACGATGATGGTGTTCTCCAACATTGTTATCTCAGCTGCAATAAGAACAACTTCACAACCGTATACTACTACTAATAGATATGCATAACCATTTAAGATAAAGCCATGGAATGAACCTTCTGTACGAGCATTCGTCTTCTGAGTTTTAGTGAATACGGATTTTTCGAATGCGAGCTTTGCAGCATTAGTTGCCCAGTCGTCGGAATAATACTTCACAGCGACACGCTTTCCTTCAGAATCTAACAGAAGGATGTTCTTCACAGTAGGGCAAGCCTCCTACATTAAACGATTAAATCAAATCGTGTGAAATTATTTGCAGCCTACCCTTACAGATGACCGCAGGGAAGCAGTAAGTCTCGCAATTCAAATTATGCACAACAGAGATTGTAATTCTACCCAGTAAGACAATATGATTAAGATCGACACGGTATCATAATTAGCACCTGAACTGGACAAGAATCTCAAATCAATGAAATCCAAATCAATCCACTGTGATGGTGATGCGATGCTTAAAACTCTTGCAAGTGAAGTGCGATCACGGTATGAACAACATTTTATTCGTGATCGATTAACAATTACAAATGTGAATCCTTAACGCACGTTAAGCTCAGATCTAGGCGCAATTGGATGAATCGAATTCAAAAAAAAAAAACCATCAGATCTTGACAACGAAAGAAAACAAGATCATCATCCATTAGGCACGATCAATCTTCCAAAATGAGAACGTTTGAATTACTTACACGACCAAGAAATGTAGCCATTGGAGAAACTGAGTGTCCTTCTGTTGACGAGATGACTGAATCCCAATGGAAGACGAATTTTACTTTTTTTGTTGGTTGTGTTTTTAATATTTCTTTCCTACATGCAAGAAGTCGATAGTCCCATTTAGATCTGAACTTGGGCCGGGCCGGGCATATAATTTTTTCGGGGCTGAATATTTCCAAGTCAGTGTTGAAAAGTTTCATTGAAAGTGGTGTAATAAAATACTGAACGGAGCCCATTAACGATAACATTCCACTCCATTGTTCGTATTGATTTCTCTATAGAAAAAAAAAAAAAAAAGAAACAGGAAAAAAGAAAATACAAGGCATGGTTCTGAAACCGTTTTTTTGAACCGGACCGAAAATTTTAGTGGTTTAAAACCAGCATAAAAACCCATAGTTTTAAAAGGCGAGCTGAGGCGCGCCTAAGGCGAGAGGCGAGGTGAGGCAGTGGCATTTCGCCTCTACCCGCCTCGATCACTCACTTCACTGTGGCGCGCCTTCGGGCGAGCGCCTCGTGTCGAGGCGATGTCTTCTGAGGCGCTCGCCTTTCTCGCCTCACCACCATGGTTCGCCGGATCTGAGTTTTCTTGGCCGGAGCTGATTTTTCTTGGCCGGATCTGGGTTTTCTGGTTTTCTGGTTTTTCTTTTGTTAGGTGAGAGACGACGATCGCTGAAGAGATGATGAGGTGGCAGGAAAAATTATTTTAACTAGGTTTAATGATATTGGGCTTCTATTGGGCTTGTTTTATTGGATAGTATTAATGATAAATACATTTATCTATTACATATTATAAAGCCAATTTTAGTTTATATTAACTACAAAATATCTATAGTTATTTCATTATATATTAGCTAATTGACATCTATAATTATTTATCGGTGCCACTGTAAAATATCCGAATGCGACTGGTAAAAAAATTGTAAAATTCACTTATATTAACTACAAAATATCTATAAATTAATTTAGTACTCCAATCTTTTTATTGAAATAAAACGCTCGTAATTATATATTTGATGCCATTGTAAATTATCCGAAAGCCGTTGTATAAAATTATAATATTAACATAAATTTTCCATTTAGTAGAAATTGATTGCAATAACTTACTATTATATAATTTTACATATGCTACTTTGATATATATATATATATATATATATACATATATATATATATATTTAGGTAATTTACATTGCGCCTCGACCGCGCCTCGCCTTAAGAGGCAAGGCGAAGCCCTCGTCGCCTTTTTGCGGCCCCGCGCCTTTAAAAACTATGATAAAACCGAAATCAAACCGGAGTCAAACCGGTAGCTATAAATATAATAAAATATATATTTTATCTAATACTCAAACAAAATAACATAGGCTTATATATATGTTTATTTATAAATTTTACGGAACAGACTTTTATAAAATTAAGGGTCAAAATTATTTAAGTAAATTGTGTTGGTGATTAAAAATTAAATATACATGGATTGATAAAAATTAAATCTTCAAATTTAGGGTCAAATTAAATAAAAATAAAATATTGGGTTCATGAGTTAATTCTTCAACAAAATTATTATGATTTACAAGGGCAATGATCAAACCCAGACCATTGGGTAATAAGCCCAACTTTTCACCACCAGACCGTGTCAATTAAAACGTTGATTTGTATCATTGTTAGGTCTTTATTCAATTTTCGTTATATTTTCTTTTTTTTTTTTTAATTAAAGTCTAAACCGAACCGGAACCGTACCGGGAAACCGACCGGTTCCACCAATTTCCGATCCCGTCCGGTTTTCAAAACGCTGATACAAGGCAGCAAGCATAAACTATGACTATCATATCATTCTTTTGAATCATATTTTCAAAACAGAAACAAAGATCTTACATACGTCGAAATACTACTTCCGAAATAGAGCGATCAAAAATAATAATCCTACAACAGCGTAGTAAAACTAAACAAATCCCAGCAGATTACATTACAAGAAAAAGTACACTTTTTAAAAACCTTGAAGAAAAAACTGAGATGAACAGACAACATAAGACAATCCTTTGTAGGACATTTCTTTCCCAACTTATCCCCTTATCCTTCACCACTAATCTCACATCGAAGTTCTCTTTTTCACAAGAAGTTAATGATAAAATAAATATTAGAAGGCAAAGCAGCAAGTGCAGAAATGAAGAAACACACATTAGCTTCTTCCCTCGTTTAACTAACCTTAACCGCCTTCGTCGAGACAACTGCGCACTGCAAAGGAGATGCACGTATGAAGCCGTAGAGTGTAATATCCTTTTTACGCTTTTCTGCCTGAAGACAAATTTCTAATCGACGTAACTTTTCCAACCATTTCATCTTTCATCCTCTCTCCCTTATGCATAATACATGTACAAGCTATTTGCAGCAGCGCAAGCAATTAAATTTTCCGAAGGATGCCAAGCCAATTGGAGAAGCTTCGTAGTGAAATCGAACGAATTTCCATTCGCATCATTTCCTGGACTTTCCGAGCCTGTGCTGGATTCGAAAGAAAATAATAAAAAAAAAAGGCGAAGAGATACACTTTTTGTTGAAGATGTACTGCAATATGTATGAGTGAGTCATTTTTCAAATGTTAGTTGTACTGTAATGACAGGACTCTCTTAACTTCCGTGTATTAAAAAGGTGAGGAGATATACACTTTTTGCCCCATTCATTTAAAAAAAAAAATGCAAATGCAGTTTTTATTACCTCTTCGAACGACGCGAGATAAGCTGCTTCCTAGGGATGATCTCGAGGGAGTCCTCGTAGGGGTCTGCACCTGCCTCTGAAAATTCCGTAAGAAGTGGTAATAAACAGAAAATTTGCATATATATAATAACATGAAATGCAAATGATGGAAATATTTACATCGACTAAGCTTCGAAACTACCTCATGGGGTTTCGACTTGCTTCAAGAGTAGTAGATTCGGTACTACCAGGTGAACAACCAACACACGGAAAAGTTGCTGTAATAGAAACCCGGAAAGAATTTCAAACAGTACTTTACTAAGATGCAAAGAAAAAAAAAAGAATGAAAAGTACGTAATGAGATGGGAATACCTGTAAGAACCAGTTGCCACCCTAAGACCATCGCCACTTAGGCAGCATTCAAAACTTGTCGAATATTGAGTCGTTTTCGTACAAATCACATAGCTGGTGAGAAAGGGTTGCATTACAAAGTAAGAGCCAAATAATGCATTTCCTAAAAGGCTTTTGGAATATAATTTATTTTCGGGAAAATGAACATGGATAGATGATTCACCTTGGGTCTTAAATGTTCATGAACCTGGTAAGTTGCTACTGGGCCAGACTCCATGTTAATATCCCATAACTAAAACACATTGAATAAATCAGATAAAATTACTGCATAAAGATGAACAGACACTCATATCATAGAATGATGCCAAACTGATAACAACGATATATTTATGGACAAATTGTCTAATGCCATAGTGAGGCTTCCTTTCAGAGTCCATTTGACTAAATAACCATATAAATTTGCATCAATCTCGTGAAGTTGAACTAAAGGAGATTGGAATTGCTGACCACTTTAAGCTGAAAAGAAAAAACACAGAAGAAAAATTGGAAGGACAAGAAAAGTTCAAAGCATTAACACCTTAAGGGTCATGTAATCGCGGCTTAGTATGTATCTGCCATCCTTTGCAAACTTAATATCTGAAATAGACGAAATAATTTCGGTGAAAAAAGATCTTGAGCCAGGCGACTCCAGTTCCTCGAATCTGTGGTTAACAAAACATAAAAAAATCTTATTAATGATGATGAATTTGAAGACAAACATCATTTGATAATCATAGTCTTCGAATCTGTTGGATCCAACCTCAGATCGAAGAAACATTAGCACGATGACTTACAGTTTAGAATATGAATCACACAACGCAGATTGCCTCAAATCAATGAGACGTATTGATCCTTTAGAACTACTATATGCTAATGTGTTGCAGTGGGTGGGATGAAACTCTGCCGATGTTATTACTTCTGCAATGACAAAGGCCCCGAAAACAATAGTTGTTAGAATAGGAGGTAAGAAAACAGCAATTTTGCAACATGATCAAGTGTATTCGAACGAGTGATCCCAGATATATAAAAGAGAAGAACTGAAACGAAAATGAGAAGAAAGGGACAACATAAAACTTGAGAAATAAACAAAACCTAACATTTACCAGTCAGGTCCTCCATATTAGCTGGCTTTACATCTACAATATTGAACTTTGACTGCTAATTTCCAAGTTCCAAAGATTGATTCGTAGATCATCAGCCGATATAAAAGTCTCTCCATCACTGCATATGGTTTTCAATAAAGGGTGCAAATATAGTCGACACAAGACTTAAGCATATTGATATAGCCTAGTTCCAAGCTACGGGAACTAAAAATATAAACTACAAGATCGTGAAGACTGACAGTGGAAGGGTGGAACAGCTAAATCCATAAGCAAAGAGCTGATAAACTTCCAAAGAAAAGGAACGTAGTAACTTCAGATAAGCCACTATTCACCTGTTATTTGAGATGGAATTGATATGGTAATCATGGGCATGAGCATATACTCTCCTACATCTCACAACGAGATTTCGTCTCGTCAATGGTAACCTAGGCCAATAGATGAAGCAACATGAAGATTGAAATATGATAAGATATACAGATCAACAGTATAAAAGACATAAACTGAATAGTTTGGTTAGGTACAACTACCACTGGCAATCGTAGTGTGGGCACGCCACCATTGCCAAGTTTCTTAGGAAGGGAAGAAACGCTTGGACTAGCTATGCTACCATTTGAAACAGCTTTTAGAAGAATCCACATTCATCTCAGAAACCTTTTTGATCTTCTTCTCTTGGACCTATTCAAATACAATTCAGTAAAATAAATAGACCTATTCAAATACCAGCAATTAAACTTATAATCTACTAAGACAGCAGTCAAGAACACTATATTGATTTCTTAATCAAATGTAAGGGATATCCTAATGGGCCAATGAACAACGAGGTGAACGGAAAAAATAAATAATAAATAAAACAGTGACAATTGCATAGGAATAATGAGATCTCTTGTTACTATAACAAGTTACCAGGACCTGATAAGAGATATGGTTTTCTAGTCTATTGCAGTTGCAGTAGCATCAAGTAAAACTCATTTGTTACCCTCCAATATTTGATAGTTTTTGTCATTGGTAGACAGAAGAAACAGGGCACCGTTCGCTGCTTGACACCATCGGATCTTGTTAATCTTCTCCTCAATCTCCAAACTTTTGAGATAATCAAACTGCAGATAGGTCGCACCGAACTTAAAAACTTACTGTTGTTACCCATTTCTTGTGAAAAGGAAGAAATTCTTTACAAACATCTTCATCCACAAGGGAATGTTAACCACTTTGAATCTAACAGTACCTCAGGTTCATGGCTCTGAAATTCAGTTTTGTAACGAAACTCTGGGTGACGGGAAACAGGACGATCAAGCCTCTCTAAGTCTCTTCTACTTAAACCATGCTGCAATTTAATGTTTAGAAAAGGTACGTAAGCTGCACATTGAATTGTCGTGAAACATAATCCAATTTCGATAGTTGGCTAAGTAAACCTCTTTCAAATCTGTCCTTTCAAACAATACCACCCTCCCACCACGATCGCCCGTTGCCAAATGGTTGCCATCTTTATCGAACTCAATGGCAGAGATGATATCCACTGCAACATGGCAGGTTAACAAATCTGTGGGATAAAAACATTGAGAAAATATTGCGTAATGATTCAATTTTTACATCCACCGTCTTAAACAGAGAATGCAAAAGTCAGAAGTTAACCCACGAAAGGAAGTAGTGTGCAGAAACCACAAAAAGACAGCAATTATCTCGATTCATTTCGCTCCATTTCATCCAATCTCCAAAACCCATATCAAATTACAAACAAATCATCAAACCGAACCTCCAAAACGCACCAGATCAAGGACAACCCACACAAACCCTAACCCTGGTGAAGAATATCCAGAGAACAAACGTTAAAAATCACTTCTTTTACCTTCCTGCACTTCTTCGCCGGCCGTCCTCTCACCGAACACCTGAGAGAATTTCCACTCGAGAGACGCAGGTGAATCAGAATCAGCTGACTGCGACGCCTCTCCAACAGCATCGCCGTTCATTCTCGCCAATCGACAATCCCTACGGAAATTGAAGTAAGCAAATCGAAGCAATCGACAGAGATTGTGCCCCTTCTCTCCTTAATTTCGAGCGCGCTCCACTTCGTTTGCTTCCCCTCTAATTAAATCGCTCAAATGAAGAAAGAACGGCGTGTGTTTAGGAGATCGGAATGGATTCGAATCGACCATTGTTAATACTGTTCGTGAGCGGTGGGCTCAGACATCGATTAGAACGAACCGAAGAAAAAAATAAACAATTAGGACTAAGAGATGAAGACGATGAGTTGGTTTTACACTCTCCTCCGAGCGAGAGAGAGAGAGAGAGAGAGAGAGAGAGAGAAAGAGAGAGATGAATCTGTAAGAAGATGGGGAAATTGTTACATTAATGCGACGTCTCTGTCATATGGATGGTGATTTTCATTGTCACTGCTTCACTTTTCTTTTCCTTTTTATCTTTGGATCTTCCTCCATTAAATAAGCACATTGATTGATTAATCCATAAACAAATAATAATTCGGGAATCAACACTTAAATACCTAATAGAAAAACTAAAAAATCCACTTTAATCCCTTGTCAGATTTCTTTTTAAGCTAGGTACTCATTTGACTAAAATATTTACACTTAGGTACCTAATAACCCGAGATTACCAAAATACCCTTATTAGATTATGGGGATTCAACACTTAAATACCTACATCAAAAAAATAAAACAGATCAGTCCCATGTTAGTTCCATTTTTAACCTAGGTACCTAGTTGACTGACGGATTTACCCTACTAAAACTGCTTTTTTACATCTTTTACCTGGTTTCTTATTTCACGTAGAAAAGAAAAAATCGCACAGCCCAAAACAAATCGCGCGATTGCTTCCCAGAAAATGACCCGACTTTTTTTGGCTTCAGATTCAACGTCGTCTGTCCACTCGTCGTCGTGGTATTCCCCTTCTGAAATCGATGGGTAAGTCATCCGCAGTATTACCGGACGTCGTCGCATTTCGTCGCGGTATTTCCATTATCAATAGGCTTGTATCTAGTTTGATTTTATCATTATTCATTGGGTTTAAACATTTTCGATTAATGTTCGTAATGATGGCTGCGTGTTTTTGGAATGACATCGATTTGTTGATCGATTAGGGTTTTTTTGTGCGTGTATTTCGTCGTGGCTGCTTGATTTGGATTTTTTTGGAATGGGTCGATTCTGGTTTTTTCGAATGGAGTCAATTTGTTGTGGTACTAGATTATCACTGCATTTGGTACCCTCTGTTTTGGCAAATTGGTACCCATTGTATGAATAAAATGATACTGCTGGCTAAAAGTGGTTTTTTCGAATGTGGTCAAATTTTTATGGTACTACATTATCACTACATTAGGTATCCTCTGTTTAGGCAAATTGGTACCCCTTGTGTGAGTAAAATGGTACTGGTTGTTAACTGTGGTTTTATCGAATGGGATCAACTTGTTTTGGTACTACATTATCACTGAATTTGGTACCCTCTTTTTGGTCAAATTGATACCCCTAATAAATAGTACTGCTTGTCAACAGTGTATTTTTTTGCAGAAATGCCTCCACGGAACAGATTTGAGCTGGCTTCCAGGTGCCATCCTGCGCTGTTTCGATCTACCATAAGCAATTTGAAGGGTAGCATGACCCCAGATAAAAAAGAAGCTATAAGAAGGTCGTCGTTTCATTTTGTTAGATATGCCTAAGATGTCATATTCGTTTGCTCGAATTATAGCATTGATAAAGCGTTATAGTGTAGATGCGAAACACGTTTAGGTTGAGAGGAATTTAGTGTAATAATGACCTTGCATAAAGTAGGACAGCCCGTAGACCTAAATTCGAAAATGAAGTAGAACCGTTGGTCGGCTTTTCGGTGGAAAAATGGCAATATAACCCGTAAAAATCTTGGAGTTGCTGAATAAGTTTGTAGGAGAGCTTGGAGGGAGAAGGCGGATGAGTTTGTTAGGTTGTTTCGTTCTTTTCCTGTATAACTGTGTATTATTCCCAATGGGTAATTCGAAAAAACCCAAAGTTCGTGAATGCATACGTCGACGATGTCGACATGATGGGCGAGTACGGATGGAGAGGACGGTGCACCAGTTTTTGGTCGCCGAGATAAAGCGAATGGTTACGAATTCGATGCGGATCGACTTGTCCAGCCTGATGATGAACGGGTGCACTATTGGGCTAATGGTAATACTCTCCGTTACGTTAGGAATTTACCTTTTTTGATCAACGGTTTTTCGACTTCATTTTCGAATTTAGGTCTACGGGCTGTCCTACGTTATGCAAGGCCATTACTACACTAAATTCCTGTGGGGTGAATACAACCAACCTAAACGTGTTCGTCTCTACACTATAACGCTTTATCATGCTATAATTCGCGCAAACGAATGTGACAACTTAGGCATATCTAAAAAAATGAAACAGGGACCTTCTTATAGCTTCTTTTTTATCTGGGGTCATGCTACCCTTCAAATTGCTTATGGTAGATCGAAACAGCGCAGGATGGCACCTGGAAGCCAGCTCAAATCTGTTCCGTGGAGGCATTTCTGTAGAAAAATACACTGTTGACAATCAGTACCATTTTATTCACACGAGGGGTACCAATTTGACCAAACGGAGGTACCAAATGCAGTGATAATGTAGTATCAAAACAAATTGACCCCATTCGATAAAACCACTGTTAACAAGCAGTACCATTTTACTCACACAAGGGGTACCAATTTGCCTAAACAGAGGATACCTAATGCAGTAATAATGTAGTACCAAAAAAATTGACCCCATTCGAAAAAACCACTTTTAGCAAGCAGTACCATTTTATTCACACAAGGGGTACCAATTTGCCAGGGTACCAAATGCAGTGATAATGTAGTACCACAACAATTGACCCCATTCGGAAAAATAAAATCGACCCATTACAAAAAACCCAAATCAAGCACCCACGACGAAATACACGCACAAAAAAACCTAATCAAACAACAAATCGATGTCATTCCAAAAACACACTGCCATCGTTACGAACATTAAACGAAAATGCTTAAACCAATGAATAACGGCAAAATCAAACTAGATACAAGCCTATTGATAATGGAAATACCGCGACGGAATGCGGCGACGTACGGTAACTGCGAATGACTTACCTATCGATTTCAGAGGGCAATACCACGACGAACAAGTGGACAGACGACGTTGAATCTGAAGCCAAAAAAACCCGGGTCGATTTCTGGAAAGCAATCGCGCGATTTGGTTAGGGGCTATGCGATTTTTTCTTTTCTTTTTATGAACGAACGAACGAACATGAAATAAGAAACCAGGTAAAAGATGTAAAAAAGCAGTTTTAGTAGGGATAAATCCGTCAGTTAGGTACCTATCAATAAAATAAAATTCAACTAGGTACCTAGGTTAAAAGTGGAACTGACATGGCACTGATCTGTTTTATTTTTATTATAGGAACTACATGCATCGGCTATGTCTTATTGTGGATCGTCGATGTCGTCATCTTCGACGGTGGCGATAGCGATTAAAGAAGATCAGCTGGATCTGGAGGAGCTTAGCCGATCAGTCTCGGAGTTTGGCCGGCTATTTGACGTCACGTCGTTCACATCGTTAGTCGATCAGGTTTGGGGAAGCGACGGAGGTGGTTGGGACGATGCGGCCGTTGTGGCGGTCGTGGCGCTGGGGACGTTCGGTCGAGGGCTGCATTTACAGCAGCCACGATTGGACGGGTTTGGAAGGTAGCCGAGTCGGGGTTGTGTATTCGGGTAAGGTGCGGGATCACGGACCACGACCGGGATACTCCGCCTTGACCGCTACGATTGGCAGGCAGCCCTAGTGGGCCAACTGATGGACCCGAGAAGACGGCTAGGACAAAATTAGGGTTTCCTAATGCGGGATTTTCCACTCAGATCAATGCGGCGCCGATCCCAAACATGGACAAGGACGACCTTGTGGAAGTCAAGGATCTCAGTGATGGGGATGGCGATGAGGACGGGGTGGATTCGATGATTTAGGCCGATCGTCCCCTAGTGGGTTGCCGGCGACACGTCGATTGATGCACAACCGAGATGCATTCTGCTAGGGCAGCCCAGGACGACCCTCGTTCGCAGCGGAGGTGGGTGAGGCAGCGCGGAACACGGTAAGAGAACTCGTCTTGCTTAAACGCCGTCGTGCGTTGTGGAAGATTCCATTGAAGTCCTACCATCATCGGAGATAGCGGCCAAGGGATTCGATCGTTGGACACATACCTTGGTGGGATATTTTATGGATTGCAAACCTTATTTCCCAATGGTGGATCGTTTTTTATGGAAGGCGTGGAATGGGGTCGCTGAGATCCGAGCAATGCGGTATGGGTTCTTCAACTTTCGCTTCCAGTCGGCCCTTCGGCGATGGAGAAGGTGTTAGAGGCGGGTCGTGGCTCTACCAGGGTCAGCCGTTGTTTGGAGGAGTGGCGCCTAGGGATGACTCTAGCGAAAAAAGATCATGAGGCGATTCCTACGTGGGTTAAGCTCTGGCACTTTCCATTGAGTTCTGGACACCTGAAGGTTTAAGGATGCTAGCTAGTGGTGTGAGGCGCCCACAATGTGCGAACGGATTGACGGAGCAGCCGAGCATATTGACTTGCACGCGTGTCTGTGATGAAGGACCTAGCTGAGCCGTGTCGTGAGAATTTGAAAATTAGCCTGCCAATTGCGATGTGCGCCAAACATTTTCATATAGTTCGCAGGCATGCCCGACTAAGCAACTGGTGGGGGTGCGGCCAAACACCACCATCTAGGGAAGACGCCTACAGCGTCACGCCGTGGGGCGCCGGAGACGGAATGGCGGCCGGTGGGGCGCCAAGGGCCGCAACAGATTCTGGGGCCGGGGGTTTCACAAGGTAACGGAGTCCAGGGGGCTTACACAAGCGCAAAGACTTGGTAGGTAGTGCCGGGAGGGGCACGCCCGCTAGTTCAGAACTTTTTTGCGGCATGGCAAATTTAGTTTTACGATGGCAGCTTATTAACTACGGGCCCTGAGATGCAGCCCACGACGGGGTTTCCTTATGATCCCGCTCGCTAGTTGGAACGTATGGGGTTCATCGATGGAGCCTATGCTACGAGGGTGTAACATCCCGTCCCATACCGAGTGTCACTGTAGCATCGGTCCCTATCGGGACCGGTGGGGTTATGCCCACCACACTCCGATTGATAGTCTGGCCCTACTGTATCACCATTTAACCTTTCAACGTGCTTCGTCCTCGCTCACACGCACCCTGGCCAAACTCCCAGGGTGTCACCCATCCCTAGATTTCTCCAAGTCAAGCAACTTCGGAGTTTCTATAGATGATTCCCGAAAAGGTAGGTCGACCTTGGTGATATGAGTAGTACTATCAATTCTCTTATACGATTCTTAGCCTGTCACGCCCATACATTGTCAGTCTCAGGATCCCCTCTCATTCGGGTGTCAGATCGATTCGTTCATGTATCCCTTCGCCTAGAAGCCTGCCAGAAGCCACTCCTTGTCCGTGCACCTCTCTGGCACCGGCGATCACTCCCCGCCCTCATCGGCCCCAGGCGTCACAAGGGGTTCGTCGTTTGTGGAGGTTAGCTTGGATTTAGATACTAGCATCATCATTGTACTTTAGTCTTTTGTTTGGGCCTAATTGGGCTTTAGCTACACGTCTACCTTGTGTGGTGGGTGATGCTTTCTTTTGAACTTTCTTATATTATATAAAAAGTGACATCTATAGAAAAATACCCAATTGAATAAAAATTTACATATCAATACCTATGTCAAAAATTTTTACAGATAGCACTACAAAAAAATGCGCTTTTAGCGACTACAAAGGTAGTTGGAAACATGTAAAACGTAGTCGCTAAATCTATTACCGACTACCTTACCGACTACCATTTTAGTCGGAATAACGCTAGTCGCTAAGTACCGCATGGTCGGTAAGCAGTCGCCATTTCCGACTACGACCGCTGAGCGTAGTGGTCGGTAAAATTCCGACTACTGCCAACTGAGAAAGTTGGTCGGTAATCTACCGACCAAGGCGACAACAATTTTAGTCGCCATTTTCCGACCACTTGGCGGCTGCAATTGTAGTCGGAAAATTGCGACTACCATTGCGACTAAGGTGTAGTCGGTATGTGGTCCATTTTCCGACTAATATTCGTCGTCGTTATTTTTGTGGTCCGACTGCATGGCGACTACAATAGTAGTCACTAACTTCGTTTTTCTTTTTTTTAGTTTATTTATTATAGCTAATTAATTAATTATAAATAAATAAACTAATTAGAAATCCAAAATAGGGGAAAATTAACTAAAAATACGTCCACATGTCGAATACATAAATAAAATAAAATAAAAAGTCGTTTCACAACCGACAAATACTACTAGCTAATAATAACTATGCCATGCCGTGACCAGAACTACCACCATCCGGGAAGTCATTGTGGCGATGAACATTTCTGTTCATAGACGCTGCAGCGCACAAGGCTGGGTATCATCCCTATCCAAGTCGCCGCGCGTCCGAACCACGAGAATCCTTACGAAAACCCAAATGCTCAAGGAACTGACTGACCTGAGCCGAGTCCTTCCTCAACGCTTCCAGCTCCGCTCGAGTCGGCTTCAACTCCTCTTGAACCTGAACACTCTGGGAAGGCATGTAGCTGTTGGCACTCGCAAGGGATGGCTCTGAAGGCGTCTCAAAGAAGAGGTTTGACGCGTTACCCATGCCTGGTACGTTTTGAAACCTCGTATAACCTCCAAAACCTATAGGTACCCGTTTTACTGTTTATACCAATTTTCTCAGCTTTTCGTACCTTTTTATGTGTATTGCGCACCACGTCACTACGGTATCCTATACGGTTTCTACATGATACCTTAGTGTGTTTATATTGACCATTTTCTCGACGTGTTACGTGCCAAAATACGTTGCAATAGTGTACCTACATGTGTTATATGGCATACCTGCGGCGGATCGGGTACCTATGTGCAAAAAGTTATTCTATTGGGTACCTACATATGAAAAATACTGACATCATACTAAATTACAAGTTTTTATCGAAATGGGTATTTATCGGAAAGACCCCTGTATAACATAGCGACATTTCAAAAAAAAAAACTGAACTAGCCCATTCAATTAAAGCACCGAAAATGAAAAGAAAAAGAGTGGGCAACCTCAATTAAATCCCTCTTTCCAAACTTTCATCAACTAACTCCCCATCTCATTTAATTTATTATTAAACTCCCTAATTCAAGCATTCATACACAACACTACCCCATTTTACTGAATGGACGAATTTGCCCCTCATTTATTATTTTCAAATCTTTTCTCTCCAATTCAATCGACGACACCCACTTTGCCCAACGCTCTCAGACCTCGTTACCTATATTTTTCTCCCCTTCGCCTTCAGCTCCTCGCCGGAAAAGCTCCTAGCCTATCCAATCACAGTGGGTTTTCGGTCCAGCTAAGCTTAGGTAAGTTCTCTGTTTTTTTTCCACCGATGGTTACTCGTCGAGGTTCTTGACTCGAGCGTACGGACATGAGCTCGATCGAACGGAGTTGAATCTCGACATGGGCCAAGCACAGAAGCTATTCGACCTCAAAGGACGTCGTGCTGTGGATGGTCGATGGGTATGGCAAAGCTGGAAACCTAAAGAAAGCGAAGGGGTTGTTCGACGAAATGCCTGAAAGAAACATCGTCTCATTGAGCTCGATAATGTCCGCATTCGTCAGAGCAGGAGATTACAAGCAAGTGCTACACATCTACAGAATGATGCAAGAATCAGAGTCCTCCATTCGTAACGAGTCGATCCTCATCACCAGGCACTGCGCGTGCCCATCTGTGCTCGTTTGCTCATGACTCGTCGGTCCACTCTTACTAACTTCATTTAGTTGGCAACTTCAGATAAGAGGTGATTATTTGGTATTGTTCAGTGTTGAAACATGTTTTCTAATAACTGTTCAAGTGTTGAAACATGTTTTGGTATTACAGAAAAACAAATATAGGTTCCTTTATCTTTTGGTGCTAATGCAGTTTTTCTGATTCAGTGGTTTACTATATATATTGTCATCATGACTCAGTTGTAATACTGTATTTTTTGGTACTACAGACGTCCACATGTTTGGTATTGCAAAAGTCTTTATATTGACACCACAAATTAGAGCTAGCGTATTTCGACGCCGTTCGCCCGGTAACGTAAAGATACTACAAATTACCTACGAAGGGTACTACAACATAGCGTTTATGGTACTGCACAGTGACGGATCTAGAATTGTATACTTGGGGGGCTCGACCAGGCCGGCTTTTGACCCGTTCCATCTAGAGTCATATAATTTGTTAGGACATTTTGAAGATCCATTTTTTCGTGTGGGTTTTACTCTTGTTAGCTATTGCTGCTCGAATTTTTGCAATTTATGATTTAGTGGCGTGAAATCAAAATTTGTTTTGTTGTAAGCTATTTAGGGTATTCTTTTGCGTGCTCTATCCGTACTACGATGCTTGTGATTTTAGTGTTTGATTTGCGTATACTTTGTTCGGCTTACAGACATACGAAGTAGTAACTAGGAGCATAACTATGGAGCTGGTGTAAACATTGCAGATAAAGGATCGATTGCTCCGTCAAGTATTGCAATAAGGGCAGACCAGAAAAGTTACAGCTATAGTTGGCCCAAAATCTCCATATAAGCCTACACGAAAAGATTACTAATAGAAATAAAAAAGAGCCCAAACCATTTTTAACAATAAAAAGAGCAGCCCAAACCATTTTTGACAATAAAAAAGAGCAGCCCAACCAGTTTTTTATCAAGCCCAGCCCAGCCAAACCCTTCGTGCCCTATTCATCTTCTTCATCAGGGGGGCTCTGCAGCTGCGTTGGAGAAAAAACAAGCACCCATCGGAGGAGCTGCCGGCCCACGCCTAAGGGGTAAGTCGGCCGGCCCGGGGGGCAACATACCCCCCGAGCCCCGTTGTAGATCCGTTCCTGACTGCAAACAACCATGTTGTGGTACTGCAAACGTGTATATATTGGTACTACAAATTAGAGAGCGTATTTCAACGTCCTTCGGATAATTTTTTGGTCCATGAGTACGTTACCATGGTTAAATATACTAAGTTGATCGTTTGGTACTACAATAGCCTAAGTTATGGTACTGCAATCATCCACATGTTGGTACTTCTAATGTCTATATATTGGTACCACAAATCAGAGCTAGCATATTTCGACGTCGTTCGCCCAATACGTAAAAGATACTACAAACTACCAACCAAGGGTACTTCAATAGAGACGTTTATGGTACTGCAAAGAACCATGTTGTGGTACTGCAGACGTGTATATACTGGTACTACAAATTAGAGAGCGTATTTCGACGTCACCGTGTGTTCAATTTTTATTATGTGCCGTATTTTGGAAGTTAACATGCCTTATTGCACAATAGGGCTGTAAACGAGCCGAGCCGAGCCCGAACATGGCCCAGCTCGAGCTCGGCTCGATAAATATATGGCAGGCTCGAGCTCGGCTCGAGCTCGATCGAACATTAAAAATCAAGGCTCGAGCTCGGCTCGACAATTTATCGAGCTGCTCGAGCTCGGCTCGTTAAGGCTCGGACCACATCAAATTATTTTAAAATGCTCGAGCTCGGCTCGCTTAGGCTCGAACCACATCTCCTATTTTTTTTGAATAAATAATACATAAAAAATACACATGCAGCCCCCAATAGAATTCCAACCAAATAAAGAAATGTCCCACAATGCAAATCAACCAAAATCACATGTTGCAACTCCCAAGTTCCCAACGGAATTTCAACCCAATAGAGAAATAAATTCCACAATTCCAAAAACAACCAAAATCAATTCCCTCTGAACAGTTCCTCCATCACCTACATTCACCACCAATTAAAAGAGAATGTTAACATTTGACACATATATAAATGAATATAATTATCTACCTCATTCTTTAGGTAGTCCCATGAAGATTAATCACTTGATATGATCTTTCACCCTACAAAAGAACAGTATTATATACGAAAATATTGCGCTAAGAAAATAAGGTATATTCTTATTTCAACTTACTTTCATCTTTTTCTTCACCCCATGCATATGTCAAAGCCAATCACCTCCACAAAGTAGAGAACCTGAACGGTGTCCGGGGAGAGCGATGCGCGATAAGAATCTATCACTCTTGTTCCGGCACTAAATGTTGCTTCCGAGGCCACCGAGCTCACGGGTATGGCTAAAATATCAGCAGCCATCCTTGACAATATTGGATATTGCATTCGGTTCATCTTCCACCAATCCAAGCAAGAAAAATCTTTGGGAATTTCGTCCTTCCTCAAACGATTTTTTCCCAAGTAGTCGACCAATTCTGATGTTTTAACCTCAGAAGTCTCCACTTCCACACAGTATGCATCGAAATCATCCCATTTATACATAGAGTTTTGTTGGCCACTACTCACATCGCTAGACGAACCCTGTACTCTCGGAGTTCAAACTAATAACTCCTCTAGTAGCATATTCCACGACATAATTCATCATACAAACTATCAGAACTTCCTTCACTTTGAAAAGATTCTGTTGTGCTTCACCATGAGAATAGAGTCTAGGGAAGCAAAACTCAAGTGCAAGCATTTTTTTTGTGTGATCAAGCACAGCCCCAACAGCCATCAACAAATTACAATCTGACCAATATTTGTCAAATTTGGTTTTCATTTTTCCAACCATTCCCGAACAAATAAGTCTTCAGAGTTAGCATAAAAATCCAATCTCGATTTTAATTTTCTGAACTTCTTGAAGAAACAAGTTTGAAGTAGGATACTCGCTACCTGAAATGTGTGTGTGGCTGTCCAAAACCCCTCCAAAATCAAGCAAATCTTCTGAATTTTCTCCCAATCTTCCTCTTGTGGACAACAATCGTAAAATGGATCGCGCTCTTTGAAAATATAAAACGCGTCTTTGAATTTCAGCGCACAAGTCAACATTTCAAACGTGGAATTCCAGCGGGTTTTACAATCACGTATCAGCTTCTTGTCTTTCAATTGCAATTGCTGCACGCATTCTGTGAATTGCATCCGTCTTGCATCTGATCGGTTCACATACTCGACACTTTCTCGAACATTGCTAGTAATGCCTTCAATCGCTCCAAGTCCATCTTGAACACAAAGGTTTAGAACATGAGCACAACATCGAACATGAAATAGACTTCCTCCACATGATAATGATTTGGTTTTCTTGATCGTACCTTTCATTCTTGAATAGCCACGTTGTTGCTAGAAGCATTATCAACTGTAACCGTAAAGACCTTGTTTTCAATCCCCCACTCTTTCATACATTTGAAGATTGCATCGGAAATCCGAATGCCTCCTCTAGGTGGTGGAATATTAATGAAGCTCAAAACTCTCTTTTGAAGCTTCCAATTAGAATCAACCCAATGTCCCGTCACCACCATGTATTCGATCTTTTGATTTTTAGATTCCAACAATCCGTCGTCAAAGAAATCCGATCTACAGCCTCAAGACTCTTCTTCAATACCTTCTTTTCAACTTCATAAACTTTCACGCAATCAGATTTGCACGTGTTTCTGCTAACTCTTTGCCATTCAGGCATCCCCGTCTTTATCATCAAATTAAATCCCTCCTCATCCAAAATAGTAAATGAATGTCCATGCATCATAACCCAATGAGAGGCTGCCTCTCTCATTTTCTCCATGTCAAATTTTCCCGAGTGCACGGCAGGAAAGCGTTGAGACGGAGAATCGACCGGCATGAAGTTTAACTTGGAATTTTGTGCACTTTGACGCAATGCAATTATTCTCTTTGTACATGTCTTCCGATGCCGAAGAAGGGTTGTCGTAGCTCCCGACTTAGGGCAGTGCATAATGCCCATGACAATAGTGGCATTTAGCCTTCTTAATTCCATCCACAGTCACTACCTCAAAATCATTCCAAGCATCTGAATTTTTTTTCTTTTATTTGTCTGAAACTTTTCTTTTCTGCTTGTGGGTTCTCTTGTTTTGTGTAGTATTTGCCCCAACAGAATTCAAATCCATTCTTTCCATTGCTTCATTTGTCCTTGTAGCTCATTATCGACTTGATTGCTTTCAACAACATCGCTTCCATAGTAAGTGGAGTAGATGATGATCCATTGCAGATGATATTCAAACAATTGGGGGCCTGCATAATAAAATCAGAACCACAAAAAATCAGAGGAACCAACATAAAAAAAAAAATCAGAACAACAAAAAAAACGAAGCCTATCTGATAAATACTCAATAAAAATTAATTGCCCCAGGGTAAAAAAGAGGACAAAATTAGATAACAAACAAAGGATGGAAAAAGAAACAAATGAGCCCAATGTATACTAGCGTGAACGAAACGTTGATGATTGCTACCAATAGCTAGCTGGCACCTTCTACTTACGAGTATTTCAATTTGAAAATGTTGACCATAGATAATACTTTCTAGAAGTTAAATCGACATGTAATTACCAGAATATAGGCAAGTGGAACTGATTTTTGCGTGGGTGCGTTGATGTGTGCGGCCTGTGCGTGAAATTACCAGAGGCGAATCTCTACAGCGACGAAGCAAAAGCAAACCACTGTAACAAGCAAAGAATCGTTCTTCTGATAGGGGAAAGGTTTTTAGTCCATCTCTTTTGCAGGTGAAGTTTGAGAGGTGTGTGGGTGTGGCGGCTACGAGCTGGGTTCATTTTAGGTTAGTGGTTAGGGTTTGGTTAATAGATTAATTTAGAATTTTAATTGTTATAGTATAATAATATTAAGCCACATAAAAAATAATTAAATAATATAAATAGCTAGTGGGGCTCGATAAGCTCGACGAGCTATCGAGCCTACATAAAATCAGCTCGAGCTCGCTCGATAGCTTATCAAGCTGGCTCGAGCTCGGCTCGAGCTCGATTTTTACCGAGCTCGAGCCGAGCTTTGACCGAGCTGTTCGCGAACCGTTCGCGAGCAGCTCGGTTCGTTTACACCCTATTGCACAATAATCCACGTGTTTCGATAATTAAAAACCTAGTACGACAAAGATACTACAAGTAACCTACGCATGTTATTACAATAGCATAATACCACAAAAGTGTTTATATCTGTACCACAATTAGAGCTATGGTATTTTGGTGCCGCTCGCCCGGTACGTAAAAGGTACTACAAACTACGTGCGTAGGAACTACAATAGAGACCTTTATGGTACTGCACAAACCATGTTGTGGTACTGCAAACGTTATATATTGGTTACTACAAATCAGAGAGCGTATTTCGACGTCGTTCGGATTATTTTTGGTCCTTGAGTACGTTACCATAGTTAAATATACTAAGTTGATCGTTGGTATGAAAATTGGTGGTTAACATTTAGAATCAAGGATTATTACATTGCAACGCCAACTTTCTTTCACAAATAAGTGATGCTATTAACCACACTTACTACATAGTCAAGATTTTTTGTATGTTGAAAGTTAGTGTTTATGTTCTATGTTGCCATATGTTTAAGTTTTGTTATTCGCCGCATTTTGTAAGCTCTCTCAGGCGTTAATTGCTCAAGAATCTACGTGTTTTCGACATCAAACGAATGGTACGGCGAAGGTACTACAAACAACCTATGGACGATACTACAATAGCATAAGTTATGATACTGCAAAAGTCCACACATGGGTACCGGCAAATGTGTTTAAATTGGTACCGCCAAATTAGTTTTGACGTAGTTCGACGCCGTTTGCCCGGTAAATAAAAGATACTACAAACAACCTAAGATGATACTACGATAGCATATGTAATGGTACTGCAGAAGTCCATATATAGGTACTACAAAAGTATTTAAATTGGTACAACAAATTAGATGGCGTATTTCGACGTTGTGTCGGGTTATTTTTAGGTCCGTGAGTACGTTAAATACACTAAGATGATCATTTGGTATCATAATTGGCGGGTTAACATTTAGAATCAAGGATTATTACATTGAAATGCCGACTTTCCTTCTACTTATGCTAGTTACAATATCTTACTACATAATGAAGGTTTTTCGTATGTTAGAAGTTAGTGTTTATGTTTTATGTTGCCATATGTTAATTTTTTGTTATTTGCCACATTATGTAAGCTCTCAGGCGTTAATTTGCTTAAGAATCTACGTGTTTTTGACAATCAAAATAAATGGTACGACGAAGGCACTAGAAACAACCTACGGATGGTACTACAATAGCATAATTAATGGTACCACAAAAGTCCATATGTAGGTACCACAAACGTGTTTTATATTGGTAACACAATTAGTTTTGAAGTATTTCAACGCTGTTTCGCCCCGGTGCGTAAAAGATTACTACAACAACCTGGAGATGGTATTGCGATAGCATATGTTATGGTACTGCAGAAGTCCATATATAGGTACTACAAAAGTGTTTAAATTGGTACCACAAATTAGATGGCGTATTTCGACGTTGTTCGGGTTATTTTTATGTCCGTGAGTACCTTACCATGGTTAAATATAGTAAGATGATCATTTGGTATCATAATTGGCGAGTTAAACATTTAGAATCAAGGATTATTACATTGAAATGCCAACTTTCCTTTTACTTAATGATGCTAGGTACAAATATTACTACATAGTGAAGATTTTCCGTATGTTGGAAGTTAGTGTTTATGTTTTATGTTGTCATATGTTAATTTTTTGTTATTTGCCACATTGTGTAAGCTCTCAGGCGTTAATTGCTCAAGAATCTACGTATTTTCGACAATCAAAATAACGGTACAAGGTACTACAAACAACCTACGGATGGTGCTACAATAGCATAAGTAATGGTACCACAAAAGTTCATATGTAGGTACCACAAACGTGTTTATATTGGTACCACAAATTAGTTTTGGAGTATTTCAACGCCGTTCGCCTGGTACGTAAAAGATACTACAAACACCTACAGATGGTACTGCGATAGCATATATCATGGTACTGCAGAAGTCCATATATAAGGTACTACAAAAGTGTTTACATTGGTACCACAAATTAGAGGGCGTATTTCGACTTGTTTTCGACAATCAACCGAGGGGTATAACAAAGATACTACAAATAACCTACGAAGGGTACTACAATAGCATAAGGTATGGTACTGCAATCATCCACATGTTCGTACTTTCAAATGTCTTTATATTGGTACCACAAATCAGAGCCAGCATATCGCCGTTCCCCCAGTACGTAAAGATACTACAAATTACCAACGAAGGGCACTGCAATAGAGACGTTTATGTTACTGCAAAGAACCATGTTGTAGTACTGCGCGACGTGTGTTTAATTTTTATTATGTTCCGTATTTGGAAGTTTCTCACGCCTTATTTGCACAATAATGTACGTGTTTTTTATCATTAAAAATCTAGTACGAAAAAAGATACAAGTAACCTACGAATGGTACTACACTAGCATATATTATGGTACTACGTACATCTGCATATTGGTACTACAAAAATCTATATATTTGCACTACAAGATTTAGCGTCGTCATATATTTTATTTTTGTTATTTGCCGTATTATGTAAGCTCTAAATCCTTAATGCTCAAGATTCTACGTGTTTTTCGACAATCGAACGAATGGCACAGAAAAGGTACTACAAACGACCTAATTATGGTACTACGACGAAAGCATATACTATGGTACTATCACATTTCACATCTAGGTACTACAAACATCTATGTATTGGTACCACAAATTAGATTGGCGTATTTCGAAAGCGCTCGCACGGCACGGAAAAGGTACTACAAACGACCTAATTATGGTACTACGAAAGTAATACTATGGTACTGCACTGTCCACATCTAGGTAGTACAAAGGTCTATGTATTGGTACAACAAATTAGATTTGGCGTATTTCCGAACAGCTCGCACGACACTGAAAAGGTACTACAACGACCTAATTATGGTACTACGAAAGCATATACTATGGCACTGCAACCATCCACATCTAAGTACTACAAACGTGTTAGTTCAGGTACTACAAAAAAACTGGAACAAAACAAGAACAAATCAGAAACTGAGGATCAACATCATATCAGTCCAAAAACACACATACATATCACTCAAACAGGTGGAGCATGCAACTAAGGTCGTCCGTAAGTATCGTGGCAGCAAGCCACGATATAATTCAACGTCGACTTCGTCAAGATACCTCCCACGAGCCACCGGTCTGACGATGTATCGATCCATGGGCATTGCAGTATGTACGCTGCAATCCACGCTCTCAGGATTAGAAGCTAAGAGTCCCTAATTGAATGATACCAAGTTCCAATTCGAAAAAACGAAATAATTAAACCCTAATTTTGCCAGAAAACCCCAAATTCAAGCCGTAATCACAAAATTAAACATAGCCCGACATTAATCTTTCAAGAAATGCAATTATGAAAGCCCTAATCTCTAATTAACCAAAATGCCATAAAAAAACGAAAAATTGAAGTCCAAAAACGGTGTCAAGAGGCCATTTTTACAGTATATACCGTTCTTACGAGTCGATAATGGTGTGAAGCCCTAAGAATCTCGCTCGCCTGCTCGTTGTGAAGGTAAAGCTGAGAATCGTCCGACTTCTCTGTGCTCGCTTTCGTTCTGCTTTTCGTCGTCTGTTTTTGTTCGTCGTTGTGTGTTCATCGTCGTTCTCTCTGTAAGTGAATTCACAAGGTTATTTTGGAATATTTATGTTTCACAGGGGTATATTTGTCCATTAGGTAGCTATGTAATAGATAAGTTTGAATGGAGGAGTTTAGTGATAAATGAATTGAAAGGGGGAGTTAGTTGATGAATATTTTTGTAGGGGTGTGTAGGGATTTATGTGTAGATTTTTGCCAAAAATAAGTTCTCTAGTTTAACACACTTTCATCAAGGAGATTATCTCTAGATCCCCAACAATACGTTTATGCCTTTTGTTTTTATCTTTCTTTTCTTCTTTCATGTTTTGCTTGCGGAGAAGGGCAAATCTGAGTGAAGACGCAAATATAGAGGCGGAACACGAATATATTTCAGTTTTCAATTTCTCTATTCTTAGAGCATCTTCAGCGGATACTTCATTTTTGTGCAAAACATAAAATAAAGTACGTCTTTAATCCAATGGGAGTCTAGTCTATATCTAACACTAATATTGTGTTGATTAGCAGAGATACTCTAGATGTTGAGTACACACAATTTTCAACACAATATTGTGTTGTACATTCTATTTATTTACTTCTATGTCCCGGCTATTTCTTCCCAACGATTAGTGGGCACGGAGATATAAGAAACCATTATTTTAATATTATGGTACACCTTTTGAGGTATATGGAGAGAGAAAAGTTATTAGTAGACAAGCAAATCAAGAAGACTTTTTAATATTAATGTGTAATAAGTTTAATTAGTGGATAATTTTTTTACAAAAATGGAAATGGAAGAATTATGTGGGATGCCCAAATAGAAAGATGGGAAGAAATAAGTGGGACGGAGGTAGTATAATTTATTTAAATAAAAATATTTTAATTATATTTAAAAAGTTGATTTCTTATAATAATAAAGTAAAAATATTATTATTTCCTATTATTTATTTATATTTCGTTTAATTTAATAAAATTATAATTAACAAGTTTATAATTTAGTATAAATAATTATTATTATTTACTGATTTTTTTTTAATTATTGTAATATAAAGTTTACTGTAGGAATTGATTTTAGAGTTGAAAATAGAGTTAACGGGTTGGAGTGAAATTAATGTAGTAGAGTTTATGAATTGGAGTAAAAGCACTATAGCAGCTGTAATATTGTGCAGAAAGCAACTGTATTTTAATGTTGCGGGTTGGAGATGCTCTTATATATCTACAAATTAACAAATGGGAAGATTATTTGTAGCATAATTGCAACTTAACGTCTTAACGACACTAATATTTGCAAACCCACCCCTTCAAAAGTATAATTGCGAAAGGCCCCACATGATAATTTGTTCGATTAGTCGATCCATCGTTGAAATACCTTTGTGTAAACGTCCAAAAACTTCTGCGTTCTGATACATAAACGAGTTCCTGTAATCCACGGGCATCCTCCTTCGATTGAGGTTTTTCTATTCTAACTCTTGTTCCATAGATTGGGAATTTTTTGTTTGAGGTCGAATGAGATCTTGGTCTTTTGGCTTGGTTTTTTGGGGGGAGAAATTCGAGCTGGCATTATTGAGGTCGATGCTTTTATTATGATTTTGATGTATCATTGATTGGCTGAAGTGGGTTTTCGGTTTTTTTTCGTTTAAATTGCCACTAAATGAGTGTTTTTTCCGTCGTTCTCAAAAGTGTGTGGGAAGTTAGTGTAGAATAATGTTCTTCGTAGCTTGCAATTTTGAATGATCACCGTTGAGCCCCCTTTTCTGTATTCCTTCTTAGTTCTGGTTTATATTCCATTGTGTATGGCTACGTATTACAGTATCTAGATTTTTCTTTTCTATTGGTGCTGATGAGCTGTTAAGTAAGATGAATTGTGTGATTTTTCGTTTAACATTTAACCTTTTGCCCAGCAGAACAACTTGGATTAAGCTTACATGACTGATGTATGTTTACTGAGACTTATTTTCTTCTTTTCGTTTCCTGTGTGATTCTTGTATGCATATATGTTAATCGCATTAACGTCTAAACTGAATCTTTTTTGGTAGCTACGCTTGTTAGCCTGGGTTCAAGTGTGCATTTCACGAGTTTAATGCATGTCATGCTTAATACTTAATGATTTCTTTGTAGGAAATCAGTGTGATTCAGTGCTGATAGGACTAACTGTGCCACCGAAGCATACAGTCCAAAGAACAGCCTCTTTAGCCATTTTTTGTCTCGCTCAGTGAGTTTAAAAAGCATCAATCTGAGCTTTTTGAAGTTCTCATGCTGAATGTTTCTCCCGGCCGGGCATGGGATGAGCTCTACAATGGATGATATGAACTTGCTCCAACAAGCTGAGAGGCATCACCTTGACGAAAGAGAACTTGGCGAAGGGATAGATTTGGAGATTGGCCCAGTCGACGATGCATCCTTTGTTCTGCCTCGTTTCTCAACGTTCAGTCTCATGATCATCTGCTAGGGACCATCACGATGAGAACAAGCATTTAATGGGTGGTTCTCAGCTTTCGAACGACGAGCACGACGTGTCTAAGTCACAGAGTGGGAAAAGGAAGAAAAAGGTTGTTAAGAGATGGAGAGAGGGTGGGCTGACACGTATAAGTGGGCTTACGTTGATGTCAAAGATGGGACGGCGAGGATATTCTGTTCAGTTTGTAGGGAGTACGGAGAAAACACAGGCGTAACCCATATGGATAATGAAGGGAGTAGGAATATGCAGATGAGTGCCCTCGAAGAGCATAATAATAGCTTGCTGCACAAAGAGGCTCTCAGGCTTCAGCAAGCTTCTAAAGAGAAAGTTATGGTGGAGAAGCCGATTTATGTGAAAGGTCCTCACTCCTCACCTTTCTTTATAGATAGTATTTTGTTGCTTATTCATGCACCATGGATGACCCTGTACAAATAGCATTTGCTTTCGTTTGTACTAAGGAGAGTGGAATTTGTGCAATTAGGCAGACTCCATTACAGTTACTATCTCAAGAAATAGCTGTTTAGTAGACTGCATTTTGTTTATGTGTCGTGGGAAAATAGATGGGGAAAATGAAAATGACAGTGCAGTTCAATGTGCAAGAATTATTGCCTTCCTTACTCAAATCGAGTATCTAAATAGACCATGATTTTTCACTTGGCGCTCATTCTATCGTTAACAACCTAAATGCAGCTCTTATGTCTAAAAACCGCTGGATCAATTGTTGAAGCTGCACTGCGAAGAGATCCTCATGAAGCTGAGTTCATACAGTCTATTCAAGAGATCGTTCATGCTTTGGAAAGAGTAATTTCAAAAAAAAAGTCAGTTGTAAATTTACTTGTCCGAGTCAATTATTCTCATTTCAAATATAAACATAACTAATACATAACTGGCTTTCTATTACAGCTATGTCAGTACCATGGAAACATTGCTCGAAACCAGAGCGTACGATTATCTTTAGGGTCCCATGGGTTGATGATAGGGGAGCAACACATGTTAACCGTGGTTATCGTGTTCACTTTAACAGGCGCTAGGTCCTTGCAGGGGCGCTCTGCGTTTTCACCCACGATGAACTTGAGCACAGCAAAATTCCTTGGTTTTTCAACAGGTTTTATTTTAAGTCCCTTTTTACTTCCATTCGTGCTTATGTTAGGCAAGCTGGCATGTACTCATGTCTTATATTTTTTTCCTGAGCTGTTATGACACTTTTCTCTTTGCTCTCACTTCTAGCCCTTTCTACCACATATACTCAAACAGCTTCGATTTTATACGTTGACATGCAAGAAATACTTATTTTGATTTGAAGTATTGTTTTTTTTTGTTGCAGATGATGAAAAATGCCTTATCCCCATACAGTCTTGGAGGCTCGGCTGGTGGAAGTGATTTTAATCCCAAGGGAAGAAGTGATAATGAGGTGTTACTCCAATTATGACTATAATTTGTTTACCAAATACCTTTTTAAAGCATTCTGTCCTATATTTTTCATGTGTCTTTTCTTGCTTAGGTCATGAGGTTTTGTCAGAGCTTCATGACGGAATTGTATCGCTATTTGGGCCCTGACAAGGTATTGTCACATAAACGATGTTCTGCCTTTTTATTTTAAATAGCACTTTTGCGGTATATATTCTAGGATCTTCCTTCAGAAGATATTGGAGTTGGTGTCCGCGAAATGGGTTATTTGTATGGGCAATATCGACGCCTTGTTGGCTACTCTCAGGTTACACATCACAATATTATAGCACGATCGTTTTTTTTTTTTAACTTTTTGTAAACTTTAAAATGGAAATCCTAATAAACATTTATGGGCCTCAGGAAAGTTTTATAGGGAATAGAATAAATTGGACGGGATGTAGCATTCGAACTGAAGCTACTGGTTATGGACTGGTAATAATATTTCCCCCCTTCATTTATTTTTCTCTACTTATGTGAGCTTTTCCGAAAAAAACCCTTCTTGCTCGTCGCAGGTATTCTTCACCCAACTTGTCCTTGGCAACATGAATAAAGAATTAAAGGGAATGAGGTTGTATGATTCACTGTCGCATAAAATGTTTTATTATGTAATCAAGATTGACAAGTTCTTCGATATATTCCTCTCCTCTTCTTTGAGCGACGTAAGTGCCTATCGGGAAATTACAACTCACATTGTTTTTACATCTTTTATTTTTATTTTTAATTGTAGATGTGTGGTTAGTGGTTCTGGGAAGATAGCACTACATGTCCTTGAGAAGCTTCACGCTGCTGGGGGGCAATTCCAATAACAGTTTCAGGTATATATATATATATATATTATAATCTTAACTGCCCAGCAATTATTACGGTACGATGAATTCTGATGTGATTTAAATAGTTATATTCTCTTGATTTTGCATGCTCTAATGTATGGAAATTTACAGATTCAAAAGGTTACTTGATGGACGAGGATGGAATCGATTAACGAAACTCAACTTTCTAAGAAATTTAAAGTCTCAGGGTAGAAGCTTGAGGTATGCAGTAGATTTCTACTAATATTGGAAGATTTTACTATGTATGTAACTTCTTTCCTTTTTACATACCTCTGCTCTCATTGCCTTATACTTGACACATATGCAGAGATTACACTAAAACGTATGCTCGGTCCAAATACTACGATGAATCTAAACCATGGAACGAAAGGTGCGATATTGCGTTTCCATGTGCTATTCAGAATGAGATCGACCAATCTGACGCCATCAGTTGGTGAATTCGGGTTGTTTTATGGTCGTTGAAGGTGATGCTTTTTTTGTCGCCCTCGCATCTTTTATTTACTATCATCTCTCTACAAATAATTGTCTGCAAATTGAATTTTCGGATTTTTTCTATTTAATAACGTTGGAGTTGTGGTTGCTAGGCTCGAACATGCCTCTTACCGCCGACGCAGTTGATGTTTTGAGGAACTCAAATGTGACTATTGCTCCTTCTATGGCAGTTGGAGTTGCCGGGGTAGGTCGAATTCTTGCAACTTTTTTCATGTAATAATTCCAACTAAAGACGGGACATGTTGGCATGTTTATCAAGACTCGTATTTTTAGCACACCCTATGGGTGTGCGATAAAATAAAAATAATTATTAGTTGGTAGGTTTAATAAGTTATTAAGATTTTAGACTGTGTTTAATTAGTTTTTTTAAATTTTTTAATAGTAATTAATGTAGAAAAATCTGATTGATTACTTGACAGACTAATTACAGTTTTATCCACCTAAGTTCTTTATAAAGGAGTATAGATGGTTAAATGGTACAATTGACCTCACTCTTTACTTCTAAGACCATTAGTGTATTACCGAAAGCGGCTCTTTTTATGTTGTGATGTGCATTGATCTTCCAACGCAGGTGGTGGCCCGCGAAATTGAACCGAAAGAATGCAGTTTGAAATGGTCTCCTCAAGATTTCGAATGTAAAATACAGGTAACGATATATACTTCTCTCTTCTTGACCCTGAAAGTTTAGGATTGTTAGCATCATCGTGTGATTATCTTAACTTAGGTAGGTTTTTAGCTGTATGTGATATCCGTTGGGATTGTTTATGTTTCGATTTGGTATCTAGCCTAACAGCTTTAAGCATGAAGAGAGTGAATCATAATTTTAATTTTTATATACTTCTCCAACTGTCCCCTTCAATTCGTACTCATAATAACCCCTGACCTGAACTGCGATACCATAGTAAAAACGACCACTCCACATTAAAGTTTAAGCTCGTATCATATCGTAGTTTTATATATTTTAAGAACTCTCTCTCTCTCTCTCTCTCTCTGAATGTGTGTGTGCGCGCATTCGAAACCGAAAGCAACTCAAGTTTTTCTTACGATAAAATGACAGGAAGCAACGAAGCAGACGTACGATAGCATATTGAAATCAGCAGCAGATTTCGGTTATGAGAAGGATCACCCCGAGTAAGTCCATGCGTTACCGCGTCAAAATTTATCTTGAGCGAAATCTCCAATAGAAAAAGTCGATTCAGCCAATGAATCAGCATGCCTTTCTAGTTTTTCTTTCTCTAAACTGTTTTTCTTCGACGTTTGCTGCTGTTCAGCGTATTGATTCACGGAGCTGCGATCTCTGCTTTCTTGACGATCGCCAGCCGCATGGATTATCAGGTTGCGTCTAAGTTAGAGCTTACAGCAAAAACAATGTCGACGCTAATGTATTACTTGTTTAGGGATGAAAGTTAAGCTTATATTTTTTTCTTAGTTAGCCCTTTCTTTGAAGACTTTGAGCAAGGCTGTGTCTTTAGCAAAGAGGAACAGTGCAAACAAATGATGAATGAAAGCCTTCACACTTTCTTTTTCCCTTTTCCTTTTCATTAAGTTCGACTACTACTTGTGTAAAACAGCACAAAGAAAAATCCCTTTACCATTGCCAAACCTATCACCAAGAACATGATAGCACAATCCTAATAGTAGCATATTCATTCTATCCTACCCATAAAACTACCCAACTCCGTTGGATATGTATTTTCGTCACGCAATATATTCATTCTATCCAACGCAGTTCGTTGCTTCCCCCTGAGTAGGGATTAGGGAAAATGCGGACCATGGAAAACATCAAATGCAAATTATATCAAGAATAGGAATAAAAGCACCCCATAACAAAGTGAGTAAGCACAGCCATAATACCATCATCACATAATAATAATAATACTAGCTGTCTCTTAATCTACACAGGGCAGGCATATTAAGTAGTATATCACAATGGCAATCAAAATCAAATAGGGATTCAGAAAATCACTGGGGAACACGTCCTAACCTCAGCCACGTGCCTTGAGCTCGGCCAGGCGCCTAGAGAGGTCATCTTCATCCACCTTCTCCTCGTTCTTCACAGACACGGCGTGGGCGGCAGCCTGAGGAAGGCCAACGGAAACCTCCAATCCATAATCCGCCACTTGCTGCATAAGGCTGTTCACCTCCCTTCAGTGTGTCGAAAGCGATGTGCTCCCAGCCATGGAGCTCTCCATGAACTCGGCTGAACCTCCATGTTCACGAACTGATTCTCGAACTTATCCATGGTCTCCGACATCTTCTGAAGGTTCCCCGTCGCCAGCGACGACTCGAGCGATTTCACGATGTTCCCATCGATTTGGAGATCGTCTGCATCTTCGCCTGAGTGTCGAGCCTGGCGACGACGGCGTCGAGGCGCGAGGATAACCGGAGGTAGTTCATCTGCTCGCTGCGCTTGCGGATGGCGTTCTCGGCGTAGATCCGCGCGCCGTCCATGTTTCCCTTCTCGATCGCCTTCTTCACCTTGAGCTTCTCGGATTTCTCCTCTTCTCGCACTTGCGCGCCTGGCGCTGGAGAGATTTCGAGGTGAATTTGAGGTCCATGATTTGCTGCATCAGCTCTCCGCGTTCCCCATCGCCGATTCCTTCGCTTGATCGATTGAGATTTGTTTCAGATGATCGGAGAATATCTGTCCTTTCTAGGGATTGTTGAAGGTTTCTGAATAGTAATGTGCAAGTAAATAAATGGAAAAAAGTGCTTTGACGCGATTAGCATAAATACGTATAACGTATGTTTGGTTTGTGATATTTGGGAGATTAGATGGAATTTTAATAGTAAAAGTACATTTTCCCATTTCTTTAGATAATCCAATTCATTTATGACAAAATTACCTTTTATTTATAATTCATTACATTCAACATTCCGATAAATATACTTCAAAAAAATACGGGTAAAAAAGAATTTTAAAAAAAAAAACTTCAACAATCTAAAATCATCAAGACATTTGACATCATTATATGAATTCATCAAGCAAATACCTAAAAAATTCATACGTATCATTTAATAATTACCCAATAGAAAGCAAGTATCTTAAAAATATCCATATCAGGTATATAATATTCAGTTTTTCCTGGTAAGAAGTTATAATAACATTTATTGGTATATAGGGGTATCAATTGATATAATACTCTTGGAGCCCGTTTGGTTGGGAGGATGGGTTATAGATGGTATTATTTTTAGTTGGGTTTACATAATGGAGAGTATAAGTATTTTGGGGTGTTTGGTTTGGCGGGTTCAAATAATGATGTTCCATATGTTTGATAGATGGGTTTAGATGGTATTAAATTTAATTAAGTTAAATTACGAACATATCCTTATTTCGTTCTGATTGGACATATGGTCCTAATTATAGATGGTTATGTCCGGAAGGAGAGATGGAGAGAGAGAGAGAGAGAGAGGGAGAGAGAGAGAGATATGGAGAGAGAGAGAGAGATATGAGAGAGAGAGAGAGAGAGAGAGAGAGAAGAAAGACGATGGTTTATTTTTTTAAATAAAAGAAGATATAAAAAACAAAGAAATGAAAGGATAAAATTGTCTAAGATGGGTGGGATTAGCTAAAGGTAGGGGAAGAGATCCCTTTAATTAAACCTTATTAGAGGTCTTAAGGGGGTATTAGCCAATTCTCCCCATTAAATAATCCCCGAAGCAACACTACTTTAATAAATTCTAACCCCCTAATCCCACCTAATACCCCAACCAAACACACCCCTAAATTTAACTTGATATGATAATGGAACAGTTGGTATAATATAATGTTTGTTGATATACTATTTATATTTGTTGGGATTAGACCAGTCAAAATGGCCCGCGGCCCGCCGGCCGGCCCGCCCCGCCCTGCATATGGGGCGGGCTACTGGTGATTTTTGGATTTTAAGCCCGCCAGGAAGGCAGAAGGCGGTGCCTAAACGGGCTAGGCCGCGCAGCCCGCGGGCTGGCCCGCCAGTTTATTAAAATTATATATATATTTTATATTATATATATAATATTAATTTAATAGTTAATGATTCATTAATTATACTATAATTAATAACATATATATTTAT
>JAPQWV010004044.1:0-34314 GCA_027422505.1 Craterostigma plantagineum | reverse complement strand
TTACGTATGCACGTGGAAAAGTAAAATGTGAAGTAAGCCAATTGCTTTCTTCTTCGATTGCGCATTTCTTCATGTGGCTGCTTAAAAGAATAGTCAAAGGGGAGCTGTACTTTTTCTCATTTTCAGATGAAATTCTCTACATCTTCTATAAATAGAGACACTCAGACGAAGGACAAACACAACAACAGCCATACGGATCTTCTTCTCTCCAATCAATTCCTTGCAAAGCTTACTCCTAGTTGGTAGCTGCTTTTTTATCACACCAGTGTACGTGTCTGTAATTTTCCACATAATAACTAATTCAACCCTCCGCCACGTGGATGCAAGTCATTCTAACCGAACCACGTAAATCTTGTGTTCACTATCCAAAATCATTTTTTTGTCTCTTTTATTTATTATCGTCATTTCTTGGGCAAATAATTATCGGGGATTTCCGCATTCCTACCAGATTGGTATCAGGGCCACCTCCGATTTATTTTTTAGCTCATGACGATAACGAAAATGTCAATTGAAAAGTTCGACAGAATGTCAACTTGCAATGCGGAGTATCAAGATGGAGGTCATACTCATTCAAGATGGTTGTGAGGTGGTGCTTGAAGGCGCAAATAAGAAACTAACTGAAATAAAAGACGATAATTTAATGAATTGTACAAGAAAGTCAGATCGGCTATTATCTTAATCTCTCTTACGAGGTTTTACAAGAAGTTGCCACAAGACGACGGCCATGGGTATGTGGGATGCGTTAAAAGCTATCTACATGAAGAAAGACTAAGGAGAATCGGCTTTATTTAAAGCAGAAGCTTTACAGTATGAAAATGACGGAAGATACTTCTATTCTTTCGCATCTCGATATATTCGTTCTATCATTATTGATTTGGCGAACGTAAAGTCAAATTGACGGATGAAGATCATGCATAATATTGTTGTATTCCCTTCCCTCGTCTTTAAAACATTTTCGTGACACGGTTAATACAGAAAAGACACAATATCATATTCTAGTGTCAATCCCGTTGCAATCAAAAGAAAGATAGACAGGGATATCGGGAGAAACAAGTGTTAGCCAGGCAGAAGTCTGTTTGCACGGGGAAAACTAGAACATAGAGACGCTGAAATAGCAGTCTAAAGTAAGGTCGAAAAGTAGCAGATCTAAAGTAAGGTCGAAATCCAGGTATAGAAATAAAGTCTGTAATTTTTGCAAGAAAAAGGGTCATCAAAGCTGATTGTTATAAATTAAAAAATAAGAAGAAAATAATCAACAATATAATAAACCCGTCAAAGCTAGTGTTGCTGCTGATGAGAAGCGATGGAACTATTTGTACAACTGCAAATATTGTTAGATATGATAATGAGTGGATCTTAGATTCGGATTGTTCTTACCAATATAAGTCGGAGTCAAGACTGGTTTTACACATATGGAATTTTTTATTGGGGATACGTCATGGAAATGATGCTCCGTGTAAGTTATTGGTAAAGGCACAGTTCAGATCAAGATGTTCGACGGAACCATCCGAACGCTCACAGAAGTCAGACACGTTCCAGAATGAAGAGAAATCTTATCTCTTTAGGCACACTTGAATCTCAAGAGTGCAGGTTCTCAGGTGAAGGTGGAGTTTTAAAATTGCTAGAGATGCCCTTGTCGTGATGAAAGCTTGCAAGGTCTGAAAATTTATATATTTTGCATGGAACTACTGTTACAGGTTCCGCTGCAGTTTCGACATCCCCGAGGTTGATACCACAAGATTATGACATATGCGACTTGGACACATGGGAGAAAAAGGCTTGACGATTTTAAGCAAACGGGGCCTACTTTGCGGTCAAAGTACTGGTAAGATGGACTTTTGTGAACTTGTATTTTTGGAAAGCAGAAACGAGTCGCTTCAAATCGCCAGCTATCCACAGGACAAAATGTACTTTGGACTATATCCATTCCGATGTATGGGTCCTTCTCGTGTTCCGTCCAAAGGTGGTGCAAGAGATATATTGATAAACGTATTATAGTACGTTTAACGTAGTATTTAATTTGGCTCATATAGAGTTTTGGTAGTCATTTTATGCACTTATTAATAATATTTCTACTTATTTTGGTATTATAAAGCTTTAGGACGAGTTTTTCGGGCGAAAAGGAGCGAAAACGAGGCAAAATGGCCGAAAACGATGAAAACTGGTGAAGGTCACACTACAAAAAAAAAGCTCAAACAGCGACTACATTTAGCGACTAATGATTATGTAGTCGCTGTTTTTTGAGTTTAGCGACTACATTTTATATTTAGCGACTACTATATCTTAGTCGCAAATAGCGACTACACACAACGCCTAACTACGAGAACTTCAGTCGCTAAATTTTTTAGCGACTACACTGGCTAAAATTAGCGACCAGAGTTCCGTAGTTTAACGACGTCTAAATTTTTGGGCGGTTAATTTTCGTTTAGCGACTACATTTTTAATTGTTAGCTACTATATATCTGTAGTCGCCAAGTCAGTGCCCTAAAAATCCCCACGTCGTGAAATCCAAAACCACAGCTCCCAAATCCAAATTCCTTCGCCATCGCCAACTGCGTTCGTCCCGACATCCGCCGCCGTTTCGTCCCGACCTCCGCCGCCGTACGCTTTCATCTGACGAGTTCAGACGCCGTCCACCGTAGCTTGCCTTCGCCAAATCGAAAAGGCGCGCAATCCCTCGCTCGTTTTCCATTTTTCCGCCTCTCTTCGCCGTCCGCTCCGTAGCTGCTTCCTCACCGGGGCTTTGGCCGCACAGCCCGTCCGAGGTCGACACCCAGCCACACAAGCCACACCGATTCTCGACGGATCTTCAGTCTCTCGCCGTGCAGACGCCGCCCTGCAGAGCGTTGTTGCAATTCCCGTCGAGTCTGCTCGAAATTGTTACAGATCTTCTTCGTTCTCGAAATGGGAGCTCAGAGGACTATTCAGCTTTTCAAGAAGGTAGCTGATATTTTTCTTTGCAATCGATTGATACTTCGGGTCGAGACTTTGAGTTCGTGTAATTGCTTAGAGGCGATACCTAATTTCAAATTTTGGGATCTCAAAATTTCCTTTTGGTAAAAGTGGACTCCACAGATCGTCGAAGGGAGCAACGTAGGTGATGGGCTGCTAGGAAGATGCACAGATCGCTGAGATCTGCTGCCGAAGCGACGAACGACCATGGTGTCATAGGTTTACACAAACATACTTACTGTTCGCACCCTTTCTTTTATTATATATTTGACAAAAATACAATGAGGAATGAAACGATGATTGCTCTATATCTATGTTGTAGGTGTTTTGGAAGCTAATTTTGTGGAACTAGGACCAGCACACGAACAACCAAGATTCGAGCGAACGATTGTGCTTGTCTAGGCTCGAGGCAAAGCTACTACAACTTCAGAAGAATTACTGGTTTGTTCGGTCTTTACTTGCACTATATGATTGATTGCCTGCTCTTTCTTCTATATGTATAAAAAGGTAGATAAGATAATTCACCAAGGTCTACCAAGTGCTAGCTTGTTGGCTATGCTCCAAGGCATGAAAGAACAATACGAAGATATTACAAGCTGTTCCTATCCGTGAGTTTTTGGTACTACAATGGCGGCTGTCGAGGAGAAACATTACATGTCGGAGCTGCAAAGACATTACACCAAGCTGTGCTGATGGCAGCAGACTTTAGGTACAACTCAGTTTGGAAATCCCATCTAATAACAGCGTGGCAATCTCATACAAAAGACTCTCGTTTCACGAGGGACGGAAATGTATCCGTCTTCTCGTTGCTCGGTGAGGACCAAGACGAACCAATCGCGGGAATGCCTGGTCGACGAGCTCATCGAGAAGGCAGGCCCCATCGCTTTACCGGAGTATTCCTTTGCGGAGTTGGACTATTTTTTTTAGTTGATTTTATGTAGTGGATTATGTTTATTAATATATATGAATGGGGTTTTAAATTTATTTTATCCAGTTTTATTTTTATTAACTATTTAATATACTTATCAATTAAAAAAATAAAAGAATTTAAAAAATATGTAGTCGCCGTGTAGTCGCCAGAATTTAAAAACCAGAATGTCATTAGCGACTACAGTTGTAGTTGCCATTTGTAGTCGGAAATCAAATCAGCGACTACAAATATGTAGTCGCCGTGTAGTCGCTAAACACCGACTATATCGCGACTTCTCAATTTAGCGACAAGCCATATACGGACTACATTTTGTAGTCGCAATTGTAGTCGCTAAACCCGTTTAGCGACTAATTTTTGGGAGTTTAGCGACTAGTAGTTGTAGTCGCTAAATGACCTTTTTTTTTGTAGTGTCATGCCGTGACACTTAGTGCACCTAGCCGTGACACTTGGCAGAGAGTTAGACTTAAGATGGTCACGGCCCGTGCACTTCTTTCACTTGCACCAGACCGTGACCCATAGCAGCAGCATTAGAAAATTCATATCTCTCAACCTAGAACTCGGATTTAGAATCCCTTTGGTCAGAAACAAGACTGGCGAGTCTTCTATCTATGGTTCAAATTTCAGATCAATCGGACATCATTTACCCCTCCATCTGAGAGAAAACGAAACTGTCGCAATGCTGGAAAAGTGTCACGGCCGTGACACCTCTGCACGAGGCCGTGACGCACGGCAGTGAGCTCCATTTTGTGCCCCGACAGTGTCACGGCCGTGACTGGCCATGTCCCAGGCCGTGACAGTAGCGAAATCATTTTAAAGGCCCAAATTCGACCAAAAAAGAGGAGAACCTTCCAGATATCAACCCTAATCTTTAAAGAGACGAAAAAGAGCACAAAAGAACGCAGAATTACGTCTCGGAGCGCAAGAGACGGATCAATGACGTCATGCCCATTTGATCGAGAACGAAGATTCATCACGCCAGCATCGATAACTCGCCAGTATCAAGATCATGAGTTTCTTCTTCCCTGTTCTCTACTTCTTTCGTTTTTTTTCCTTATATTATGCGTAGCTAAATTCCCTATGTGTTTGGGATTAGATGAACACTAGGATTATTCGTACTAAGACATATGTTTATCGTGATTTGCATATTCTGACTATTTATTGTCTATGAATTTGTTTCTCTTCGCTTTAATATTCTATGTGTTAAAGTGAATGTATGGAAAATCGTTTAGGGCGACAGCTAAATAACGATTAACCGTTCATAGAAGATAGGAATCGAGTATAGGGCGAAAGCAAATACTCGATCCTCGCTATTAGTAGTTTCTGAACTTTAGATTCCCACGAGCATTTAGGGCGACAGCAAATTCGCGAGTGGGTAGGAAAATTACTGCGATTTAGTCAAGAATCACGTAGGCATGATATTTCATGTCTTAGGCGATCACACCTAGCGGGATTCGAATCCCGAGCACATCTTTATTATCTGAAGCATCGTATCATTCTAAGCGTGTTCTTTGAATTTCTAGTTGATATATGAGCGGTCTGTTAGGTTAAGTCACAAAACAATCTGCGTATTTTATTTAGGCTAAATATCGAGTCGATAGGTCACTACTAGTACTTGATTTATTCCTTGTGTTCGATACTCATTTACTCATTTTACTGCACTACAAACAATAGGTCCACTGCCTATCGCACGTCGGTGATAGTAATTAGGTATTCGTTTGAATTATTACTTGTCGCACTTTTCATTCACACACCACGTGTCGATCATATAGTTGATTTTCGTCGATGATTTTTCAAGGAAAGCCTGGGTCTATTTTCTTAAACAGAAGAGCGATGTTTCCTAACATTTAAACAATGAAAAGCTTTGATTGAAAAGCAGACAGGAAATAGATCAAGCGGTTGCGGACAAATATGGCTTAGAATTTTGCGGAAGCGAGTCCAATGAGTTCTGCAAAAATGAAGGAATTGCTCGACATTCACACTGTTCTAATGACGCCTCAACAAAATGGTGTTGCCGAGGGCATGAACCGAACGCTTTTAGAGAGAGCTCGATGTATGATCTCCAACGCTGGGTTGACAAATGATTTTTTTGGCTGAAGCTATTGCCGCAGTATGTTTATTAGCAACTGTTCACCGCGTTCACCAATCAATTTCAGACTCCTGAGAAAGTATGGTTAGGTACTTCTGCTTATCACTTCACTTCAACTTAAGAATATTTGGGTGTCCAGCTTATATGTTACAGGGGTGAAAGATATAGATTATATAATCCTGATCCCAAGTCATCCAAATTTTATAATTAGCAGAGATGTTACATTTGACGAGTCTTCTATGTCACATCCTTCAAAAGAGTCTACTATCTTTCTAATGAAAGAAAAGGATAATGTACACAGCGAGTGGAGCTCGAGATCAACAAAGAGGATGAGCCAGAACCTGATTCAGATCATGTTGAAGATGAAAGCACCGAGCAGGAATATTCTATAACCAGATAGGGAGAGACGGAAGATTCGACTACTACAGTGATACGTGAATTTAGTTTCGCAACGCTTTATCAGTAGCGCAAGAAACAGGTGAGGAAGCGAACCTTCTACTATTCGAGGCAATAAGCGATGTAAATTATGATAAGTTGCTAGTAGCGATGAATAAAAATGGAGTCTCTGGACAAGAATGGAACTTGGATTCTTGTGCCGCACCGAAGAAAAGAAAGTAGTGGATGAAGAGGGTATTCAAGAAGAAAGAAGGTTTTATCTAGTTCTGATGATACAAGGTACAAGGCACGATTAGTCGCAAAGGCTATAGTCAGGTACAAAGTGTGATTTTAATGATGTATTCTCGCATGTCGTCAGACATAGCTCTATCGTGTATTACTTGCATTCGTTGCCACGTATTTTGGATTAGAATAGTTTGACGTCAAGACGGCGTTCTTACATGGCGATTTAGATGAACAGATTTATATGAAGCAACTTAATACCACTGAAGGCTTCATAGTTGAAGTAAAAGAAGACCAAGTTTGTTTGTTGAAAAAATCCTTATTAGATTAAAGCAATCTCCAAGACAGTGGTATAAACGGTTTGATTCTTTTTGTTGGATCATGGTTTCTCCAGGAGCAAGTATGATAGTTGTGTTTACTTCCAGAAGTTAAATGACAGTTTGTTCATTTATCTATTGTTATATGTTGATGACATGCTCATTGCGACTAAGAATCTTGCAGAAATTCACCAGTTGAAAGCCTTATTGAATGGTGAATTTGAAATGAAGGATTTAGGAGCAGCTACGAAGATTATTGGTATGAGATTAGACGTGATAGAGGAGTTGGTAGTTACACATGACCCATGAAAGTTACCTCAAGAATTTGTCCTGTTGATATGGCACTGATTCGTGCCATTTTAGCATCCCACATCGACATCTAATGTTATGACGTCTAATTAACACCTTTATGTCATTAATCGACATCCGGATGCTGATGTGGCATATTGACGCCCTCCATAACATTTTACATGTCAATAAAATATATCGTGTCAATATGTCACATATGCATCCGAAATATTGATTAATGACACCTAAAAGGTGTTAATTAGGACGACATAACCTTGGATGTCGATGTGGGATGTTGAAATAGCACTGAATCGATGCCACATCAACAGGTGCCCACATAAGTTGCTCACGTAAGGCGAGCACTATAAAATTCCCCGTGTGTGTGTGTGTGTGTATATATGTGTGTGTAAGTGTTGAATCAGCTGCTTTGAAAGTAGAAAGAAAGGATGAAGTCGAAGTGATCGCCGACAAGGAGTCGATGCCGTGAAGCTGACGCGTGCGTTGAGGAAGAAAGTCGCACACGCCGAGATTCTAATGGCTTGTTTGGTTCATGGGTGTAGTTATTTTAAAGGTAGTTTAGCACATGTTCAATTGTTTTGTTTTAGGTATACGTAATCCATGTGTTTATATAATCCTGCTTTAAATCCAAGCCAGCAGGTTTAAATAAACACACCCCCTTACATGTGTTTTTTTAAACATACTAACCAAAAACACACATTTTATTTTCTACCCATTAATCCTTTTTGTATTAACTAAACTAATTTAAACCCTCCTAAATATAACCTATGAACCAAACGTCCCCAAGTGTTGGAGAGCACATTACTCCCTAATAATAATAATAATCATAACAATAATAATAATAATAATGGGATCGGTCATTCTCCGACATTGTTTGGACACATCAACATTTCAAGTGGTCGATGGGAAGCCCATTCCTCCTCCGATTGCCATGATAATAACATCGTCGACCCTTGCTGCATCATCATGTGACGTCATCTTATAATTACGGCTGAGAACGGAGTAGGAAAAATGTTAAAGGATTGCTTTGGAGGATTAAGTGGAGATTAGATTATATAAAAAGTATGTATTTTGGCATAACATAAATAGCATGATTCAAAAATCATAAATTTTTTGAATATGTTTTAGTTGAAGTTCGACAAACGTTAGGAGTTAAAATCCTACAATTTCAAGTGTAGGTTGAGTTGGACCGGTAGGTGGCTTACAGAGGAAGTTATGGGGAGTGGACTTGGAATTCTAAGTAGCAATTTAAAATCATCTATTTGCGTTTCATTTTTAATCACAACAATATAGGGAGAAAACCATTTTTGGTCCCCGATGTTTATCCTATGGGCGCTTTTGTTCCCGATATTTTCAACTGCCACATTTAGTCCTCATGTTTCGTAATTTGAACCAAATTGGTCCATCTGTTATTTAGACGGAATTGGCCAGTTAGCGACGGAATTTGCGACGCAATTTCCGTCGCTAAGGGAAAAATAAAAAAATGTAAATTAAACATAAAAAATGAGAAAAATTTCTAAAAAAGGAAAAAAATTTCCAAAATAGAGTAAAAAAAGAGTAGTAAATTATATAGAAAAATAAATAATAATAAAATAAAATTAATAAACTAAAAATTAGAAATGATAAATATAAATTTAAGATTTTAAAAAGTAAAAATAAAATATATTTATTTATTAAAATATTTTTTATTTTATTATTTAATTTATTGTTTTTAATTTTACTCTATTGTCATAAATAATATAATTTTATTTTTACTTTTTAAAATCTTAAATTTATATTTATCATTTTTAAATTTTAGTTTATTATTTTATTTTTTTGTATTTATTTTTCTATTTAATTTACTAATAATATTCTCTCTTTTTTTAATTTTTTACTCTATTTTGAATTTTTTTCCTTTTTTTTGGAATTTTCTCTCATTTTTTATGTTGAATTATCATTTTTTATTTTTCCTTCAGCGACGGAAATTCCGTCGCAAAATTCCGTCGCTAACTGACCAATTCCGCCTAAATTAACGGATGGACCATTTGGTTCAAATTAAGAAACATTGAGGGACTAAATGTGGCAATTGAAAACATCGGGAACCAAAAGCGCCCATAGGGTAACATCGGGGACCAAAATAGTTTTCCCCAACAATATATGTCTTAATTTTATTTATATTAGATTTTTCTGCTGTAGCTTCAAACTTGATATTTAATAGCAGTTCCACTAGGGGTTGATCAAGCCGGCTCACGACCTACAGCCGTTTAAAAGATTAGCGACACTCGTAATCTTTTATTATTGTCCGACTTATAAGGTTAAGCGGGTCTAATATACTCGACTTCGAGCTTGAAAAATATAAAGCTCGAGTATATTTTAGAGATAGATCCTTTCTTTTTCTTTTTTTCCACAATAGAGAGAGAGCTCGAGACCTTTTCTACTCTGAAAAACTGTACTTTATATTATATGAATTTAGTGACATCACTGGTATATCTAGTAGTGACATCATGGATAGAACCTAGGAAGTCAAGCATATGACAACTATCACCAAAACTAATTGTCTTTGGGGAATTTGAATTCAGTCCCCACTTTCGAAGTTTGTAAAGGATTCAGTCCCTGTCAGAGATGAAATTAGTTTAAGGACCAACTTTTCAAAATTGCAGAGATAAGGATGAAACTGTGTATCGACGAAAATACTCATCCCAACTACTGAGCTAATCGTTATTTCCGGCGACTTTCTGTTATGCTTTTAGATTATATTATATCAATGTCTAGAGAAATGTATTCTTACCACTTTATCTGTTACTACGTTTGCAGAAAAATTGTTATCGACAGTGTATTCAAATACGAATCTCGTTTTTACAGTGAATCGAGGTTCGAAATTTCGAATGCCCACTAACCAACCAATTTCGGCGTATAATGTAGGATGTGTTGTGGTATTGACGAAGCAAGATGCAAGATGTGTATGAGTTTTTATCTTTCTATGTAGGGTTCTAATATGCGAAAATAAGATGAAATCAAAAAAGCTGTTTTTGGCACCGATTACATCTAGTACATACAAGTTCGAAGTACCCATAGTAGCGTAGCTCGGTGCGGCTCATATTTGCTCTTTCGTCCGACCTTGTTACTCGAGTGTTAAATATGTTACCAGTTGCGTCAAAATTGTCCATTGTTTGTAAAAATCGTTATTAAACTGAACTTAATTGTTACACAATGTAGTGTTCTAATTTGCGCAAATAAGATGAAGTGATGCCGTTTTTGGCAACGATTACATGTAATATCTATAATTCGAAGTACACATAGTATGGAAGCTCGTATGGGCACATTTTTTGGTAGTTCGTCCGACGTTCATCTTTTAATTTCGCAAAATTACGATCGTCCCAATAATTGGTTATATTTTTACTGTGTTCAAACTGTTACTCGCTGTGTCAATCTGTTACCCGTCGTGCCAAAATCGTTACTCGTTCTGTGAGACATGTGTAGTGTTCTAATTTGCAAAAATAAGATGAAATCAAGCCGTTTTTGACAACGATTACATCTAATAGTATCAATTCGAAGTAACCTATAGTATGGGAAGCTCGGTGCGGCACATTGTTTGCTCGTTCGTCCGACGTTCACCTTTCAATTACGCGAAAATACGGTCGACTCCCAATAATTTGGCCATATTTTTACTGTCATGAAAGTTGTTACTCAGTCTACGAAACTCGTTACTGTGTCTGCCAAACCCGTTATTTAACTGTAATTATTTGTTACCATGTTTAGGGTTCTAATTGTGAAAATAAGATGAAATCAAAGTCGTTTCTGGTAACGATCACAGTTAATATGTATAAATTCGAAGTACCCATAGTATGGCAAGCTCGGTGCGGCACCTTTTTGCTTGTTCTTCCGACATTCATCTTTTAATTTCGCAAAAAATGCGGTCCACCCCAATAATTTGGTATATTAATACTGTATCCCAAACTGTTACTCAGGGTATCAAATCTGTTCTATGAGTATCAATATCGTTACTGGTTGTATCAAAACGTTATTAAGCTGAAAAACATATGTCACCATATATCTATGAAACTTTACTGTGTGCATGTAATTTGTATTACTGAATTGGGGTTTAGAGGAAAGTGTGGTGTCTTTTTTCCCATTCGCGGGGTTTTGTAAAATTTTTGGGATTCTGTTACTAGTTCCTTCATTCTCTTACTAAGTTGCCTACATCTGTGTTACTAAATTGGCATTGATCCTTATGGCGGAAACCATAATGAGATGAATTTTCCCACCAGAGATGAAATAAAATCAAGCGTAGATGGTCTGTTACCGGTATGTGTAAATTTGTTAGCTACTTACTCGTTTAAACTGTTACTGCGTGAAATCAGTAAACAACACAGGTTAGACGTCATATTGTTACTGAAATGGCGATACCTATTATTAGTCACGTATTGACTTGTTATTTATTTAATGTCTTCCTGTTACTGTACCGTTTAATTTTTTACTCGTTACACATTGAACTGTTACCGATTGTCCTCCATAGAAAACACAAGGTTTACGGATAGATTAATCGAACATGTCATCAACTTTCTTGAATCAATTAGGTTACGTCGACCATTGGACTGTAAATAACGAGCAATAGATCATATCTTCCGTTTTGTGTACGTAGAATCACTCCGTGGAAGCATGATCATCCTCTCAAGAAGAATGTTACTTATTTCTCACACTATACTTCAACTTCTTCCTTGCCTACATAACCTCCACGAAAATCATAACCATAAAGTAAAAGATATTCATCAGCCACTTCGTCAATTTATTTTATAGTGAATTCACAGTATAATTTGAAAATAATAAACTAAACTAAATACTTTTAAATTGTTACTGAAACGGGCGATATCTGTTGCTAGTCACGTATTGACCTGTTATTTATTTAATATCTTCCTGTTACTGTACCGTTTAATTTGTTACTCGTTACACATTGAACTGTTACCGATTGTCTTCCTAGAAAACACAAGGTTTACAGATAGATTAATCGAAATGTCATCAACTTTTTTGAATCAATTAGGTTACGTCGACCATTTTGGACTGTAAAATAAACGAGAAATAGATCGTATCTTCCCATTTTGTGTACGTAGAATCACTCCGTGGAAGCATGCATTCTCTCAAGAAGAATGTTACTTATTTTTCACACTATACTTCAACTTCTTCCTTGCCTACATAACCTCCACGAAATCATAAACCATAAAGTAAAAGATATTCATTACCCACTTCGTCAATTTATATTTATAGTGAATTCACAGTATATAATTTGAAAATAATAACTAAACTAAATACTTGTTCGTGGGATGGCTCGCTGGTAATGGTCGCCGCTGCTCCTCGTCGCTGCAACTCGGATGGCTCGCTGCTTTCTTGGATTTCTTCGCCATTATCGTCCGTCGCGGTTTCTTCACTGCTCGTCGTCCCTGCTGGAGTTCGTCGCTGCTCGTCGTCTCTGCTCGCCAACATCGCCGGCTCGTCGTCGCTGCTCGTTCGTGCTTCGACTAGGGTTATCCATTTGGGAATATCGTCTCCAAGAAATCTCCAATATACGTCTTCAAGAAATTGACTAGGGTTACTATTTGTGCTATATTGGTTACTTAATTGCATTATTTGTTACCCAGATATCGTCTCTGTTGGGTGTTGGTGGCGCCTAAGCTCGGCCGGAGATGGCCGGGAGGTCGCCGGAAACAGGGGCAATCGATCACAATGGAAGAACAGAGAAAAAGAGCTGAAGAAAACACTGTCTGATGCGTTATAGCTGAAATAAATATGGGACGTTGATGGATATGCGCGCGTGATCTAATGGTTTATATTCAAACTTGGAAGATTTAACGAGGTGCATTGGATGTGGCGCACCTGAAGATCAACGGACAAGATTCAATCCAGAGAGAAGTTGCTTAGCAACTTTATAAGTGAAAGAACGCTTACAGTGTTAGCTCTTATCAAGCACTGACCGTTGGATGCAATTAATCAGATCGGACGGATGGAAAAAGTCGACCTGAAGTAACACTGAAGACCTCTTATAAATACCAGAAATTTAGACTTCGACGAGCTGACTTGAGCTCTCGTAACTTTCTCTAGAGTGCGAATTAGAGAGAGTGGTTAACTAGGGTTTTGTAGTATGGAGTACTGTAAAATCCTAGTTGTGATTAATCAAAAGGAGCGCTCTGTTGGTCCGTGAACGTAGGCGAAGATCGCCGAACCACGTTAAAACACTGCTGTGTCATTTCTTTTGTGTTTTCAGGTTCTGTTTTCAATCGATTCGAGCTGCGATTGCTCGAATTGATCCGATCGATCGGTGAGCGCGTATTCTCAGGTCAGAGACGAGTCGATCGGGCGGTCGCAGCTCAACAAGTGGTGCGGTGAGCATGGAGAACGAGCTGAATCTCCGCGTGATGGCTGCGACGCGATTCGAGATGGAGATATTCAATGGTTCGAACGATTTCGGGCTGTGGAAGTTGAAGATGAAAGGCCGTGCTAGTAGAGAAGGGGCTTGAGGAAGGTCTGAAGGCTGAAACCGAGATGGAGCCGAGCACATTAACTGCCAGCTCAGAAGAAGAAAATCAGAGAGAAAGCATACTCGGCTCTGATTTTGTGCTTGAGTGATAATGTGTTGCGTCGAGTTGCTTCTGAGGCTTCAGCGGAGGATCTATGGAAAAGCTTGATTCTCTGTACATGACTAAGTCACTAGCTCGGAGATTATACCTCAAGCAAGCAGTATACAAGTTCAAAATGGTGGAAGGAGAAGCTCTGGAAAAACAGGTAGATCAATTTCAGAAATTGATTGTGGATTTGCAGAACATCGGAGAGAACTAAAAGATGAAGATCAGGCGTTGTCTTCTGTTGTGTGCGCTGCCACCAAGCTTTGAACACTTCAAGAGGCGCTCCTGTATGGCAGGGAAAAGCTATCGATGGAAGATGTGATGGCTGCCCTCAGGTCAAAGCAACTAAGCTCACCAAAGGTTAGAAATGTGAAAACTGAAGCTGATTTGCTTCTGTGCAGAATTAGCAGAAGTTGTGGAAGAAAAAGGGTAAAGAGAAGGAATCTCGGAAGCCTAAGAGATGTTACATATGCAATGAGGTAGGCCATTTCAGAGAGATTCTGCCCAAAGATAGCAAAGATGAATCAGAAACAAGCTAATGTTGGAGCTTCTGATTTCTGTGAGCATTGCAGCTACGAGTCTGCGGAGATCCTCACTGTTTCTGAGGCTGAGGATAAAGAGGAGTGGATAATCGACTCAGGTTGTAGCTATTGTGACGTGCAACCGAGATTGGCTGGTAGAATTCACAGAAACGAGTGGAAAATCTGTCAAACTTGCAATGGAGGAAGCTGTCAGGTTTTGGGAGTTGGATCTGTGAAATTCAAGCTGAAATCGGGTGGTACTGGGGATCCTGAGAGAAGTGAGATTCATACCTGAGATGAGGAGGAACCTTATCTCGGTGGGAGCGCTGGATAAACGCGGCTACCTCACTCAAAAACCGCAGGCGGAAAGATCAAGGTAATGAAACAGAAGAAGCTGATTCTTGAGGGAGTTAGAAGGCACGGGATTTTATGTCCTCGATGGATGTTCTGTGATGAGGAGCTCACCATTGGAAACTAGGGAATGTGGAGGTCTAAATGTGGCTGAAGAAAAGCCGAGGAAACCTCAGCTTGAGGTGGAGCGAGGCACAGCAAAACAGGTAGTTGAAGCTGAGAAAACAGAAACTGCTTTCATCAGTTTGGAAAAGTGCTCTGTTGATGATACTTCTGAGGATGATAAAGAGTTGTTCATTCCCAGGGGCGAAGCACCTCAAAGACCGATGTTATGGGGGACATCTGAGGTGGAGGCCAGCTTGGAGAATGAGGAAAACAGCGAGGAAAACTCAACAGCAAAAACAGATGATGGAATTCTGTTTTTGGAACTGATGCAGATTATGAGCTGCAGATGGCACTGCTGAGGCTTCAGGGTTAAAGGGGGCCAATAAGCAGGTGAAGTCTAGCCAAAGGAGAGTCAGGAAAGTGGCTCAAACGGCTGGGAGCGAAGAATCTTCAAGAGAATGAAGGAAGTAGCTCAAAGGTGCTTGTAAACTCCAAGTGGGAAATTACCATTCAACTTGGAGTTGGTAAGTTCTCTATTGAGGCTCGAAGCTCCTAAGGGAGCTTGATGACCAACAGAGCGAAGCTAGGATTCGAGGTGGAGCTGAGAATGACGGCTGCGAGAGGAATTTTGGGGCAGCTGCAGAGAAAATTCCTGAAGCTGAAAAAGAGGTCGAAGCTGATTTCTGGTATGTTTTGAGCTGCAGATAACTCGCGGCGTTGAGCTGGTATGGAGGAGTTCCGGGCATGGTTTGCGAGCTCTAGGCTCAAGGTGGAGTTTGTTGGGTGTTGGTGCGCCTAAGCTCGTCGGAGATGGCCGGGAGGTCGCCGGAAACAGGGGCAATCGATCACAATGGAAGAAACAGAGAAAAAGAGCTGAAGAAAACACTGTCTGATGCGTTATAGCTGAGAATAAATATGGGACGTTGATGGATATGCGCGCGTGATCTAATGGTTTATATTCAAACGTGGAAGATTTAACGAGGTGCATTGGATGTGGCGCACCTGAAGATCAACGGACAAGATTCAATTCAGAGAGAAGTTGCCTTAGCAACTTTTATAAGTGAAAGAACGCTTACAGTGTTAGCTCTTATCAAGCACTGACCGTTGATGCAATTAATCAGATCGGACGGATGGAAAAAGTCGACCTGAAGTAACACCTGAAGACCTCTTATAAATACCAGAAATTAGACTTCGACGAGCTGACTTTGAGCTCTCGTAACTTTCTCTAGAGTGCGAATTAGAGAGAGTGGTTAACTAGGGTTTTGTAGTAGGCTTGGAGTACTGTAAATCCTAGTTGGTGATTAATCGAAAGGAGCGCTCTGTTGGTCCGTGGACGTAGGAGAAGATCACCGAACCACGTTAAAACTGCTGTGTCATTTCTTTGTGTTTTCAGGTTCTGTTTTCAATCGATTCGAGCTGCGATTGCTCGAATGATCCGATCGATCGTTGAGCGCGTATTCTCAGGTCAGAGACGAGTCGATCGGCGGTCGCAGCTCAACAGTCTCCAAGAAATCTTCAATATACGTCGCATAAATTTTTTTTTACAATAATATTACTACAGTGGTTATATCTTTACTGTGTCAGTCACTAATGTTACTATTTGTTCTATATTGGTTACTTAAATTGCATTATTGTTGCCCAGATATCGTCTTCAAGAAATCTTCAATATACATCGCATAAAATTTTTTATTCAAAATTGTTACTAAAGTTGTTATATCTGTTACTGTTTTAGTTGTATATGTTACTATTCGTGCTATATTGGTTACTTTTGTTGCATTATTTGTTACCCAGATATCGTCTTCACGAAATGTTCAATATATGTCGCAAAAAAAAATTTCAATCAAAATTCTTCGCCACTTCTTTCGTAAAACTCAATAATTCTCGTTCATTATTAAGACCCATGATCAAATTCACTCAGTTCCTCTTAATCGGGCATTAAATTCGATATTTGGTCCAATTTAAATTCGCATTCTCTCGAAGTGGAATTTCGACATTATTTCTTCTTATACTCTAAATTAATCGTTTATTTTAACTACCCATGAGGAAACGAAGTAGATCCCATCTTATTTGCACCTTAACATCGACATTTCAGTCTGTATAGACTCTCACACCAACCCTAGATCGAACGATGGAGACGATGGCAAACAGCTATAATTTTGCCAACTACGAAGGACAGATTTGTCATTTCCCGTCACCTAGGTCCTTTAAACTTAGGTTTCATTACTTCAGGTCCTTTAGCCTAATTTAAAACCTTATGGGGCCTGAACTATATTGAAACTTGCTATTGGGGCCTGAACCCAAATTTACCCTTGTCTTTTTTCGTACAACGTCCACATAATTAACTACTACTGATTTGTTCATGTAATTTCCAAGAAATTACTTATATCAAGAAATGAATGTCTTGATCAAAAACCAAACACGCCATACGACTCTAATGGTAGTAGGTTCGTGTTCATACCGTGTTTGCATGAATTTCAATGACGAAGACTCCTCCATTGTTATATTTCGCTAATTAAAAAAATGATTGAAGAGAATAAGTGATATTTGTCACTTGCTTCCGTTAAAAAATCTATTCATTTTAAGATACGATGTTTGAGACTTCTGTATATGTTGTTTAACTATCGAATTGAAATTTTTCACAAGGTTTGCCAATTAAACCAAAAAATCATAAACTCAAAACGTAGTAATTATCACATCAAAGGTAATTATTCTACACCCATTTAATTCGTTCTCAAACTCAATAAAATATTCGGAATATTCTTTTCTACACCAAACGCTGATAAATTTTCATTACTATTATATATTTTATAACTCGCAAGTTAGACCAGGATAATACTTGTGCATATAAACAAACCATAAGAATGTAGTACACGGAAATTGATAAAAAAATATTTAAATATAAAAATTATCGAAAAATGTTGGTTAAAAATAGATTAAGATGCATATGAAGAACAATATTCATACAAATTAAAAAAGACAATTTTTCAAGTCTGTTTTGGTATATTTCTCCCTCAATTGATCGATGAACATTCCGAAGAGCAACGTGGCCATCTTTATATCTATTTTTAAAAAACTATATAGTTCTGGTCATATAATATTAACTATTATACTACATATCAATAAAATATGAAAAAAGTAAATAACAACCTACAAAAATTATTACTAAATAAAACGGAGTAAATGTCATAATAAATATTGTCAATTTTATAATCAAATTATTAATTCAATATCATTTTGTTTATTTTTATATTTCTACGGCTGCTTTGATGAGTCAATATAAGCAAATGGTTCATTTTTTTGCGCAAATTCTAATTTTGTGTTCAATGAAGAGGGAGAGAAACTTGAAGAACTTATTTAAGTTTGAAATTCGCGTATTGAGGTGTTTACTCCATCGTTTGGATTTTTATGAACTGTTATTTTTGTAGCATGAAAACCATGACATGTTCATGAACTAAAAAAGAGAAGATAAATAAAGCTTTAAAAGGACTGACATGCAATAACTAATTACTAATTAATGGCAAACAAGAAAATATAAGTTGACTTGGAACGGAGTAGCTTAAACGCCCAAAGGGACGCCATCGACGACGTGGTCTTAGTTTAGTAATAATAGACATATTTAATACGCTCCTACGATATTCAATTGGAGGTAGAAAAGAAGAACGCAATATTATAAATTTTGGAACATCAGTTACATCAATATTATGTTTTGACTACGATTGGGTAATAAACAACTTTATATGACGGAATAATTTTGGAATAGTTTATAATTTTTTGACTCATGTCATCAACTAAAACATATTTAACATCAAAGCCAATTAGATTTTGGACTTGTTTTGTATCCGAATTATAATTAATATTCAAATTTCTTTTAATACATGATATTGGGTCGATTGAGTGTCAGAGGAGGTGATTAAACACTTCTGTCTTTTATAGCTTTGCAGTAACTACTTATAGTTAATCTGGTTTGAGCTGATATGAGATTTACTATGGTGCAACATACTGTAAACAACTACCGTGGGCACCATAAGCAACTTCACTTTTTTGCGTTGTTTCGATTCTCAACGCCGCAGCACTTTCGTAGACCATTTGATATCCATTGTTAACCTATATCGTCCTCTATAACACGTTAATTTTTAAGAAAATGTGTGGATGTGTGAAATGTGAATGTGAGGGAGGACTAGTTCCGTTAAGTCTATTTTATCTCATATTATTGTTGACTTTATGGGTGGGTTTGAGCTGTCTTTTTTATTGTAATATCGAAAATCTTCGTCACATTATCTAAATTAACAATTATGCCACAAAAAAGAAATCAATGCATTGCCCGTGCCGAGTTATCAATCCTCACCTGGGATTGATCACAAAAACTCTTCTAAAATTTGGCAAAATGTCTAATAATTAATTAATTCCCAATTCAATATATGTGTACAGTTAAATAGCCAAAAGAATATAAAATTATTAGTCGTAGCTGTTCAGAAAAGTGTTATATATAGGAACATGGTTGAATAAAGATTTTATGCATAGCTACCCGTTAGGTTGTTGTACCAATTTTACCATTGTGTACGTATCTTTACAAGTATATCACGTATCATAATATCGCGTGTTTATGTGATACCTAATTTTCAATTATGTTATGTGATATCTCTGTAAGCATGACGTACATTTTTAATATGTTTCCTACGCTAACTAAATTTTTAATATGACCTACCTTCAGCCAAACGGATATATACGTGTAAAAATTTTATTCTATTAGATACCTTACATAAATACTTTGGCACGCACTGATTTGACTTCTTCTTTATACTAATATGTATAGCACACCCAATGTGTGTGCAAATATACCTAATGTGTGTGCAAATATATTAAGCGTTTGGATTCGCGTATTGAACGAAATCGCTTAACTTTAAATTATTAATTTCAAAATCGTAATTTCAAATCCAAATTCGTTGTTTGGCAAACGTTAGGATTTCGAAATTTGGATTTCAAAACAGAGCTCGACTCGAGCTCCTGAAGCTCGTTGAACTCAATTTCTAACTTTTTCTAAATAATTTTAAAAAGTACAAAATAAAATAAAAATCATGAATATAAAAAAAAAAAAAGATCGTGTGCCGGCTGCGAGCTTTCGAGTTCCCACGAGTGAGCTTGAGCTCGAGCAGGCTCATTCGCGAACCCATCACGAGCTCGACCTTGACAAGAGCTCGTCGAGCTCGAGCCGGCTCATTCTGACGAGCCCGAGTCGGTTGATCGAGCTTGCGAATAGGCTCAACTCATCGTCCACCCTAATTATTATTATTATTATTATTATTATTATCATTATTATTGTTGTTGTTGTTGTTATTATATTTTTATTATTATTTGTTATTTTTATTATTATAGTATTGTTATACTATTATTATTATTATCAGTCGAAAAACTCGTTACGTGCTCAGCTTTGGATTTTGAAAATGGGTCATTTGACACGGAATTTCAAATCCGGAGAATTATAAGAGTTTGGATTTCCCCTCGGATTTGCGCGAAATCGAATCCAAATCAGTGTGATTGCCAACGGAAGATTTGAGTGAAATCCGGATTTCAAATCGAAAATCCGGAATCCTAACGGGGCACTAAAATTTTTTATACTTCGGAACATTTCATATCATTCATAAAGTAATTTAAACAATAAAATTTTAACTTAGGAATAATTTTGTAATAAATTAAATATCAAGGATAAAATTGTAATTTAAAAAATGAGGGTAAAATTGTAAATAATTAATATTAGATAAATAGACCAAATTGGGCAGTTTATATCCACCTTAGCCTCTTTATATAATAATAATAATAATAAACTAGTAACCCTGCACACCCCTATGTGTGTGCAAAAGCTAATCTAATCTCTTTATGAGGTGGCATACATTAACATAATAACTGTCTCCCGTGGTTTGTGTGCACACCCCTTAGGCCTTCCTCAATGTAAGGTTTTTTTGATGAAGTGGACAAAGAAAAAACCTATGGCTATAGGTTTTTACCATTGGGAAGGGTGGTAGGTTTTTTTTGTTGGGTTTAGTAGAATAAACCTAGGTTTTTTTGCTTTATGTGTAAGCCTTTTCTTTTTTAATTACTTTATTTCCTTTTTATCCTCATCTATTAATATTTATATATAAAATATATTTATTTTTACTAATAAATTTTAATGTGTTAAAATTTTCTATTTATTTTGTATTTAAAAGTAAAATTTTATTATGTAATGAAAAAATAAAAAATATACTACCTCCGTCCCATTATTTTTGTCACATATCTTGGTGGGCGCGGATATTAAGGTGGTATTATTATAATAATATAGTACAATGAAAAGGTAATAAAGGGGATAAAACCTAAAATGGTCCCCGATGTTTACCCTATGAACCAATTTAGTCCCCGATGTTTCGTGTGAACCAATTTAGTCCCCAATGTTATCGAAAATGAACCAAATTGGTCCCCTCCGTCAAATCCGTCCGTCAATTTAGACGGAGGTGGAATTTGCGACGGCTTTAGAGACGGAATTTCCGTCGCTAATTGAAAAGTTAAAAAATAAATAAAAAAATATTAAAAATGAGGGGAAAATGCAAAAAAAAGGAAAAAAAATTCAAAAAATACAGTAAAAAATTCAAAAAAAAGAGAGAATATTACCAAAAATTAAATAAAAAATAAATAATAAAAAAAATAAAAAAATAATAAAAGTAAAATAAAAATGAAATTTAAAATAGAAAATGATAAATTAAACATTAAAAATGAGGAAAAATCCAAAAAAAGGAAAAAAAACAAAAAATAGAGTAAAAAATTCAAAAAATATTTATTTAGTTTTTAGTAATATTCTCTCTTTTTCTGGAATTTTTTACTCTATTTTTTTTATTTTGATCCTTTTTTTGGATTTTTCCTCATTTTTAATGTTTAATTTATCATTTTCTATTTTAAATTTCATTTTTATTACTTTTAATATTTTTTATTATTTATTTTTTATTAATTTTTGGTAATATTCTCTCTTTTTTTAATTTTTTACTGTATTTTTTTGAATTTTTTTTCCTTTTTTTTTTGCATTTTCCCCTCTTTTTTAATATTTTTTTGATTTTTTTTTTAAATTTTAAGTAGCGACGGAAATTCCGTCGCTAAAGCCGTCGCAAATGACATCTCCGTCTAAATTGACGGACGGATTGACGGAGGAGAGACCAATTTGGCTCATTTTCGATAACATCAGGGACTAAATTGGTTCACGCGAAACATCGGGGACTAAATTGGTTCATAGGGTAAACATCGGGGACCATTTTAGTTTTATCCCGTAATAAAGTGTATATTTTGACACGTCTTTTAAGAATATTTAATATTATTATATTGAATGTTTATGATAGTTTTTTGCTAAATAAGGAAAGGTGATAAATTAGTGTGACGCCCGAATGGCAAAATGTGATAAAATTAGTGGGACGGAGGTAGTATTTATTAATTTTTTTCTTAAATTCAACAAATTAAATAATATGACATACAATTATTTATAAATATTTTACAAAATTGGATAAAATATAATTGATAAATTAAATAAAATTAAATGAAATTGAAATGGTTCCCAAAAAACCTCCTTTTTTGAGTTTATGGTTGGAGAGGAGTTTTATTTGGAGGTATATGTTTTTTACTTTTGAGGTGGCGCTAATGTGGCACGCAAAAAACTACTTTTTGGTATATGCATTGAGGAAGGCCTTAGACGTGGTGTTTTAACCGTATTTATTTTTAGTATGTAGAAAAAAAAATAGGTGCAAAAAATGTGATTGGTTGATACAATAAAATTGAAATTGACAGACCACACGATCAACGGTTTAACTAAGGGGCTCATGCTTAACAAATAGTATAGATATAGATTGTTAGATATTTATGCCCTATTATATATATATATATATATATATAGAGAGAGAGAGAGAGAGAGAGAGAGAGAGAGAGAAATGATATGGTGCTCGCACCTTATATTGGCACCCGCTGATTTGGCATCGATTTACGCCAAATCAGCATGCCACTTCAACGTCTAATGATGTCACATTAATCATATATAATTGACGTATATAAATGAGGACATGTAACACGACTTGGGTCTACGCAAGTCGCAAAAGCCTTCAGTTCTGATTAGCCGTTGTCCGTTAAGAAATAGAAAGATTAATTAATATCCCTCGTCATCATCGTTTAGATAATTTCATAGCTATAAATAGAGCTGCCAATCTCGACTTTCTTCTTGCCCATCACTCTCACTTCAAGTTCAAGCCGAGCTTTTTCTCCTAGCAACAAAAATGAAGGTACGTAATGGTTCATCCTCATATTAAAAAGCTACAATAATAAAATGATAAGCTGACACACATACTATTATATGTATATATTATATATATATCATAATAATTTTAACTGCAGCAAGAAATTGTGATATCCGTGTCCATGGACGACGACAAATCTCGCTCTAAAGCCCTCAAAGCCAAGCTTTAGCGTTTCAGGTAATAAATAAGCTTGGGAATCTTGAAATTTAATTTAATCATATACATATAAATGTCTCTTTCAAGACCCTATATATATAAACAATGAAAACGCAATAGGTGTTGAATTGGCATCTCTTAAAGGCGAGAGAAGGACCAAATCGAGGTTATCGGAGAAGACATCGATGCAGTGAAGCTAACTCGTTCGCTAACAGAATTCAAACTCAAAATATACTATCGACACGAAGATTTACGTTGGTTCGGATCTTGAAAATCCTACGTCCACGGGCAATTGCCATTCTGATTATTGTGTTTTGTTACAGAATTCTACACACAGTTAAGAAGAGAACAAGAAGGAAAACAAGAATTATATACAAGGAGGAAAACCGCGCCAAATTTTAAAGTCCCGTGCTAACTTATAAAATCGTCATCATCACCAGCAATTCCATAAGTAGATAAATCGCTTTTTCTCCTTTCACTGTTTATCTTCTTTAACGCTTCTAACGTTCTTTTTTCAATTCCTGAACCTGAATGAGATCGAGCTGCATGACTTAAGCTCTGCTCTTTTTCTCTTGTTTCTTCAACACCACCCACAAGATGGACGAAAATATGTTTATTACTGACATCTTGACCATCAGTTCTTGCAGCCTGGTCCTGACAAAGGCTTTGTAAAACATGTCTGCGAGCTGTTTCTCCGAGCTAACAGGAAGGAGTTTCACATTTCCCTTTGACACGTGATCTCGTATTGAAATGGCAATCGATTTCTATGTGTTTCGACCTCTCATGAAACCTGGGGTTTGAAGACAGCTTTAATGCTGAATGATGTCACAGAATATCAGTGGAGTTTGATCTATGCGATTCCAAGTTCACTTAACAGACTCTTGGTCCATAACACCTCAGCCACCACAGAGCCTATAGCTCGGTACTCCGCCTCAGTGGACGATCGAGACACGGTGGCTTGTTTCTTAGCCTTCCAGGATATAAGAGAATCTCCCAAGAATGTGCAATAACCAGTTATAGACTTCCTGGTATCCTTGCAAGCCGCCCAATCGGCATCTGAAAATCCTTTCAAGCTGAAGTCTGGGACATAACTGAACAACAAGCCTTGGCCTGGTGCTGACTTGATGTACCTTAATAGGTGGTGTACTGCCATTAAATGTGATGTTCTAGGAGCAGAAATGTATTGACTTAGTTTTGTAATCACAAGGTCACATCTGGTCTTGTAAAGGTTAGGTAGAGAAGCCTACCAACCAACCTTCTGTAATTAAAGGGATCTTTCAACAAGTCTCCCTCATCTTCAGTTAAGTTCCCTCCAGGGTTCATGGGTGTGGACAGACCCTTAGCAGCTAAATACCCTGTGTCTTCGAGTAATTGCAGAGCATATTGCCGCTATGAAACATAAATCCCTTCTTTTCCTCGAGCCACTTTTATACAAGGAAGAATCTTAATTCCCCTAGGTCCTTAATCTTGAAGCAGTGTTTCAGAAAGTCCTTTACTTCCTGAATGGCCTGGTTCGAAGGTCCTCCCACTATTATGTCATCCACATATACAAGCAACACAACCAAACTGTCACCTTTCCCTTTAATGAACAAAGTATGATCAGATTGCGTTTGCACAAAACCAAACTCTTTTACTGCATCTGTAAAACTTCCTATTCCATTGCCTTGAGGCTTGTTTAAGCCCATATAATGATTTATGCAATCTGTACACTTTTCTAGCAGGGCCTGACCTTCCAAATCAGTGTAGAAACCTTGTGGCAGCTCCATGTAAACTTCCTCATTCAACTCTCCATTAAGAAATGCGTTGTTTACATCCAATTGGGCTAAATTCCAGTTTAGTTGGCAGCCAATGACAGAATTAGTTTTGATAGTGGTTGCCTTTGCTACGGGGGCAAAAGTATACGTGTAGTCAATCCCTTCTCTTTGGTCGTAACCTTTTGCTACAAGGCGGGCTTTAAAACTTTTCCACATGCCCCAATGAGTCAAATTTAGTCTTGTATACCCACCTACATCCTATGGGCTTCTTTCCTGCGGTAATGCAACTACTGTCCAAGTATCATTCTGCTCGAGTGCCCTGAATTCCTCTGCCATGGCATTCTGCCACTCCTTGGAGCTGGCTGCTTCTGCAAAGTTCTTGGCTCATGAGCAGCTGAAATGTTGCAAATGAAATCCTGGTAGTCACTAAAAAGATTCCTATAGGAAACTACTTGAGATATTGGATGCAAAACTCTAAACTCATTGCAGTGGTAGTCCTTTAAGTAGGATGGGCTTGTGATATGTCTTGCTGACCTTCTTGATCCCCCTGTTCTTGTGGATGTATTGAGTCAGCCTCAGGCATATGCTCAAATCATCAGAACCCACTAGTGAACCTTCAGACAAAGAGTCTGAGGTACTGAATCTGATTCTGCTTGTTCCCCTGCAATATTTTCCACAGATTGCTGTATTTGTTCTGGCTCCCCTACAGTGATGATCTCTCCCTTTCAGTTGGTGTGATATCAGATGTAACAGTGAGTTTTGGCAGGACATGAGTGGGAAAAGGGTCCCCATTGCAGTAGAAGCCTGCTGCCTCAGAAAAGGAAACTCAGTTTCCTCAAAAACTACATCCCTGGAAACAAGTACTTCTCCTGTTTTTAAATCAGCAATTTATAGCCCTTTATGCCATTTGGATAACCAAAAGGCACACTCTCGGGCCCTTGGATCAAACTTTTTCCTACCTCCAGCCAAAGTGGAACAGAAACAAAGAGAACCAAAATACGTAGTATACTATAGTTAACTGGTTTCCCATAAGCAGTTCATTATGGACTCCATCCAACATCTTAGAAGGGGTCCTATTTATTAAGTAGGTAGCTGTTAACACGCATTCTGACCAATATTGGATTGGTATCTTTGATTGAAAGAACAAAGATTGGGCTACATTGAGTAAATGTTGATGTTTTCTTTCTACCACCGAGTTTTGTTGGTGTTTGCACACATGACAAGTGGTGCAAGATTCCTTTGATCTAAATAACTCTACAAGCTCAAACTCCTTAGCATTATCAGTTCTGTTTTGACCCTAGACCCGAAGAGGTTCTCTACCAAAGCCAAAAAATGAGTCATGACTGATTTCACTTCTGATTTGAACTTAATCATGTATAACCAAGTAACCTTGTGTGCTCATCAACTATTGTAACAAAATATTGATGTCCAAGGTAAGAAGGAACACCAAAGGGTCCCATACATCGCAGTGTATGAGATCAAAGGTGAACAGCAACATCATTGTTATTTGGAAAAGCCAACTTTCTTTGCTTAGCAAGAGGACAGATTTTACAATGAGTATGTCTATCCCTACAATCATGCTTGAGAATGCCCCTAAGTACATCTAGAACTTTAAAAGAAGGGTGCCCCAATCTACTATGCCATAAGCTCATAGAGACATTATTCAAGAAAACTTCATTATTTGTAACAGACACTTCAGTGAGTGAAACCTGCTTCGAGGATGTAGAGACCTGCTACCAGATCCCTTGCCAATCATATGGTGGGAATGATCCTGTATTATGAACCCATTAGATTTAAAGATAAAACTGCAACTCAAGGTCCTGGTTAGCACACTCAGAAATTAAATTGAAGTGGAATTCAGGAACTAGCAGAACATACTTAAAGTGATGAAGTGGTTATGACAATTGATCCTGCTTCTCTAACCTTAACAACTGATTTATCAGGTAGGATCACATTGGATTCATGTATTTATGCAGGTTATGAAGTAAGGTTCTATCTCCACATACGTGCCTACTCGCACTAGAGTCTATGATCAAGCTTTACAGCTTGACAGTCTGGGCATATTAAAAGATAAAGTGATACCTGCCCCTTTATCAGCCTGGGCTGCTGAATCCACACCATTCTGAGGAGGAAGTCCTGATGATTGGTTGATCAATGCCTTGAGACTTTGTAGCTGGAATGGAGTACCTGGAAGTGCATCATTGCTTCTGTTGCAGGTGTTGGATCAGCAGCTGACTGGAGTTCACATTGCCCCCCTTTCTTGATCACTTCCACACAGGGCCTGGTATACTCTTGTATTCTTGAACCTCAGGTTCTGTTTGAAGCCTGGGGGTAACCATGGATTTGGTAACAGGTGTCCATGGTATGACCCCTCTTGTTACAATGAGCACATATAGGTTTCCCCCATCCTTCTTCTGATGATAAGGTCCTTTCTTGCCCTGAAGCTGCTCACTTCTGGAAGCCATCATGGCCATATTGTGGGGTTGATCATCGGGGACATGAACTGTTGGCATGAACTGTCCTCTGCCTCTCTTCTTGAACCAGCAAAGCAAATGTCTTATTTATATTGGCAAGGATCATGAGCAGAATTTGTCCCCTCGTCTGAGAATAAGTGTCATTCAGCCCATCAAGAATGCTAAGACATATTCCTCATCATAGTAGCCTAAGCTGACCTACACCTCCACACACACACTTACAGCTTGGTCTGAAACTTGCCCATTCATCCCACAGTGTTTTGGGCTTAGTAAAGTACATAGGTATACTGCTTGTGCCCTGTGTGAGATTGATCAGATCCTTTTTAAGCTGGAAGACTCTAGGTCTGTTCGTTTGTCCAAATATTTTCTCGAGGTCCAACCAGATTTCCCTAGCTGTGGCAGCGTAGAGGATACTCGCAGAGATCTCCTTCGTGACTGAATTGATTAACCAAGAAATGATAACATTAATTGTTCCTTTTCCAGCTCGCACCTTGATTCTTTGTGGCATTTGTATTGTTCGGATCAACCACAGGTGGCTCTAGATCCTCGTTCACAACGCCTTCCTTGTTTCTGCCAATAAGCGCTATCATCGTCGCCCGGCTTCAAGTGGCGTAATTCTCACCATTAAGTGGTTCATGAACAAGGATTTGCCCAGAATTGTCATTATTTCCCAAGAAATAAAGATCACTAACCTGAATCGCAGAGGATTGAGGAATTTGCGTTTGCTGTAGAATTCTACAACACAATTAAGAAGAGAACAAGAAGGAAAACAGAATTATATACAAGGAGGAAAACCCGCGCCAAATTTAAAGTCCCGTGCTAACTTATATAATCGTCATCATCACCTGCAATTCTATAAGTAGATAAATCGCTTTTTCCTTTTCACTGTTTTATCCCCCTTTAACGCTTCTAACGTTCTTTTTTCAATTCCTGAACCTGAATGAGATCGAGCTGCATGACTTAAGCTCTGCTCTTTTTCTTCTTGTTTCTTCAACATTCGCTGAGGAAGTAAGTAGCGCATGCTGAGCTTCTAAGTGTTGGAGAGCACAAGAAACCAAATAATAATAATACCAATAATAATAATCAGTCATCGGCTTCAAACGATCCTATTTTCCCCGATGGATTTCATTTTGTCCTGCCTTATCACCATATCCAGTGGCACAGTACAACAATAACGATCCTTTGTGCGTCATCATGTTATTATATATGATGCTTGATACTCACATAATATATATATATCTATATTTGATATATACGTTTTTCTATCTAGTATAATTTTTCTATCATCTAAGATAAAAGAATATTGCGGAATTTCTTACCCTATTGTTGAATGTTGGTAGGATATATATAGATGACAGGAAAATAAAAAGAGACTAGCAATTACATGGTTCACTCAAAAATAGGGGCTACCCAAGAGCATAACCGAGTCAACGTATATCAAGTAGAAGTCGAATATAAAGAGTAACATAAAATAAACTCGTACGATGTAAAATACACCTCCAAAGGAGATAATGTTAAGCGCATGAAATTCTTATCCTTTTGAGCTTTCTCTTTTATCATACTAGATGTAGCCCGTGCGATGCACGGGCACTACGTAGATCATCTTTCTCCTCCTCTTCCTCCTCAGAGTGTGGCCGTAGAGAAATTCTTCAAGCAATGGTTGTCTGGAATAGTTGTACCAAGCTTGTTCATATGCGAAGAAGTCTGTTGCGAACCTCCAAGCAATGGTTGTCTACAATAGTTGTACGGGGCAATGGGTGTTGCTATTGAGTGGAGTCTGGATGTAAGAACTGACTTCTCCATCTATGCCAGCAATTATGTTTGCTATTGAAGCGCGAAGATTGTTCAGACACTGGTTCAAAATGTAGGTCGGTCAGTAGCCATACGGTACCCTAACAATGCAATATTGGTGACATGCTTCCAAAAATAATATGATGAAGATATATATGTATATCTGTGTTATTATTAGGCACATTTACGAAATAGAAAATATTAAATTACTGAATCGTCTGTGATGAATTGTATACATGCTTCCATAAAAACTGGCATTACAAACAACATTAATATCCATCCAATGTTTCTGTATTTTGAGCAACGTGAAACCAATGCACGACTTTGTTATCATCCGACGATTGGCAACCATGCAATTAATGTACTCTATTTTAATTCAGTTAAGATTGTTGGAACTCTACATATTAATTATTTTTTTAGTCCCATAAGTTAGGGGGGTTGGCGTTATAGGAACCAGTATTCGAGGGTTGGCAATATAGGGACTTTAAGTTTCGAAAATACGGCATTTTTAGGACAGTATACGCCCGATCCGGTATTCTGACCCAATCCCGCTGACGTGGAACCCAATCCGCTGACCAAGATAGCTGACATGGTAGCGACCGAATTTTGCGACGGAGATAATGTCGCTAAGGAGGGGAAATTTTAAAAAAATTAAAAAGATCGGCGACGGATTTGCCGTCGCTAAATCTCTACTTGAAAAGAAAAAACAAACGGCGACTCGCAGCTGGAAACTCCACTTCTGCCGCCGCCGTGCCACCGGCGATGAAGACGCCGATTCGCCCCTGATAACGACGAAACCCGAGGTAAATACCCCCAAATTAGGCGAAGGCGAAGCGCTGAAACCTGGGATGAACTATTACTCCTGAAATTAGGGTTTGTAGTCACAGAGGGTGAGATTTAACGAGGTAAAAACGAAAACCAGAAATTGTTTCAATTAATTAGAGGAGAAAATTTAAAAGAATTCGTATGATTTTTAAACAAAAACATGTATTGCAAGTCCTCGGGACAGCGACGTCGATGGGCGTTTCTTTGGCTTCAGCGTAGGAGAAATTGAAGTCCCCAGCGCCGATGAAGGTTGTCTGATGGTTGGAGTGGGCAGAGACGACGAAGCCGCCAGCGGCGGCGCAGGCCTGCGAGGTTTTTCGAAAGGGAGGAGTTGGTGGAGCCGACGACAGAGCTGCCCCCGCAAGCCTAGGAGGCCTAGGAGGTTTTCCAAAGGGAGGAGTGAGCAGAGACGACGAGGAGCCGCCGGCGCAAGCGAAGGTTCTTCAAAGGGAGGAGTCAGTTCGAACGCACTGACGAAGAAGATGACAGCGAATTTATTTTTTAAAAATTTTTTGCGACGGAAAACCCGTCGCAAAATCCATCGCAAAGTTACAAATTTATTGTTTTTTTATTTTTCCCCCTTTTGCGACGGAAATTCCGTCGCAAATCTCGTCGCTAATCTATTTAGTGAGTAAGCACACATGTCAGCGGGGTAGGTTCCACATCAGCGGGTTTGGGTCAGAATACGGGTCGGGGCGTATACTGTCCTAAAAATGCCGTATTTTCGAAACTTAAAGTCCTTATATTGCCAACCCTCAAAATACTGGTCCCTATAACGCCAACCCCCTTAACTTATGGGACTAAAAAAATAATTAAGCCTATATATTATATAAATAAATATTATATAAATAATAAATATATAATTAATTAGGTAATGTAATTAATAATTCATTACTGTATCTAATTAATACCATATTTATTATCAACCACCATAATTAATACATACTTAGCCGTAATTTTTTAATAAATATCATAATTAATAAAAAATTATTAGTAAATTAAAATAAAAATAAACAAAATTATTTTATAGGCGGGCGGGCCGCAGCCTGCTTGTGGGCGGTCCCCTTTATGGTGGCTTTTGGTGGGCGACGGGCCGGCCTGGTCCGCCCCGCCAAATTGACAGTACTACAAACAACACGCGAATTTCTACAAATAGCAAATGATTGTAAAGAATATCTAGAAGGTAAAATAGACAATCGCAGACAAACAATGCTAGTAACCAAAGCGACACGATGTTCTGATGTATGGCCAGTACCATCGTGCCACGATTGTGCTCCTGCCAGATATGATAGATAAGCGATGACAAGATACTCCGGGAAGCTAAATAAAGCACATGCTCTCCCCCCTCCCCCATCTTGCGGCCCATCCAATGCCGAACCTCTAGTCGGCATAAGGTCAAGTTCATTTGAGTCGACTTCTGACCAAGCTAAGTACAACGTCATTATCGGCGTATCACAAAGCAAACATTCAATGAGTCCACACGATTTCCTACACACACCTTATCGCGAGTGGAGAGGCGCTCTCGGATTGCCAACCAGAGGATAAATTCAAATAGGGTACTCTTGATCATTAATATACATAATTATCTCGATATGTACAAATTAGCTATGTCCCGTTTGGATTCCAGATTTCGATCTGAAATCCGAATTTTTTCGATCTTTCGTTTGGCAATCACACGATTTGGATTTCGATTTTGCCCAAATCCGAGGGGAACTCCAACTTCTGTAATTCGTCGGATTTGAAATTCCGTGTCGAATGGTCCGTTTTGGAAATCCAAAGCTGAGCACATAATGAGTTTTTTGTAATGATAATATAATAACATTAGTATAACAATAATAATATAATTATAACATAATAATAATAATAATAATTAAGGGGTGGACGATGAGTCGAGTCGATTCGCAAGCTCGATCAGCCGACTCGAGCTGGGTTGGCAAATGAGCCGGCTCGAGCTCGACGAGCTCTTGTCGAGGTCGACCTCGTCACGAGTTCGTGAATGAGCAGGCTCGAGTTCGAGCTCACTCGTGGGCATCGAAAGCTTGCAAGTCGGCTCACGAGCTTGTTTTTTTATATTATTCGTGATTTTTATTTTATTTTATTTTGTACATTTTAAATTATTTTAGAAAAAGTTAGAAATCGAGTTCGACACGCTTCACGAGCTCGAGTCGAGTTCTATTTTAAAATCCGACGAAATCCTAATATTTGTCAAATAGTGAATTTGTATTTGAAATAACGATTTTGAAATTCATAATTTAAGCGATTTCGTTCAAATACACGAATCCAAACGCACTCTATCTTCCTTGTGCCGAACTTTGAAATTTTCCAACTGTTTTATATATCTGATTTGATTACGAGTGCTGTGCGGTGAAAAACTGAAAATTAAATGGAAACTAAATTTCTTTTTACTTTTCTTATAGTGCGGTTTGTAGCCTTAAAATGAGCAAAACTCGTGAAAGAAAGTCTGACCATTCGGGTAACTCTTGAACATTCATCTTTTTCTATATTTAATAAATAAATGTATGAGTTCTATAATATGAGGGCAATAAAATAACGTAGCTAGTTGGGCACATGGGGACCCTATCCATTAATACTAAGCAACATTATCTATCCATAAACTACTATTCACAATCCTCGTGGCTGAGAAATATTATTCCAACCTCTCTGTCAATTTTTCATTCTATTTTTTAGAATAACATGAAATTTGTAAAAGTTACCTTTTATTTGTTTTTCATCTTGTATTCAACAATAATTATTTTATTAACTAATTTAACCTATCAACACATGACATTTAATAAAACTTTTTAAATTACTCCATACTTATAATTAATTTAAAATTAAAATTTATACTTATAAAAATAAAATTAACGTATTTAATATAGTAATCACATAACAGTATGGGTGTGTTTGGTTTGTGGAAATTAGTAGGCAAAAAAATGAAATGGAAAAGAACAACTCCTTTTCATGATTGTTTTATCAAAAGACAAGTGTAAGGAAAGAAAAAGAAAGAAAGTCCAGTTTAATTTGACCAAACCTACGGAAAATTAATATTATCACCAAATGGTTAGGAAGCGAAAGAAAACCTTATAGATACCATTTTCTCTCTCATTTTCTGTTCCACCCGACCTTCCTCAAACCAAACACAGTGTATATATCTTATTAACTTATAAAATTATTGAAAAGGTTATAAGTTAATTTAGTCAAATACATTAACATAATATTCTTAGATATTACAACTATAATATTATGAGAATTTTTTTATTATTGCGAAGAAAGATAGAAAATTATATATTTAGGAGAAGTTTTAATAATTCATTGAAAAGAAACAAGTTAGTATTATTTCTTTTAATTTTTATGCAATAAAAAGTGAACACTAATGAAGATTTAGTCAAACTTGACACTAAATAAGGTTTCATATTGGGTATTCTATTCACACCCCCTATTACTAAATTCACCCCCTATTTGTTATTTAAGTAATGTAAAATTTTACTTAGTCAACGACTTCGCATCTCATAAATATATACTTTATATTTTAATTGATCAAAATATATAAAACATGCCTTTTTTTTCATTTGTCACGTTAAGTATATTTATAGTATCTATAATTATTATATATTAATTATATATAATGTGTGTAATTAGCTAAACTAACTTGTAAATATTTTTCGACGATTATTGTATAACTATAAAAATATCGTGATGCGAAAATATCGTGATATGATATATTAGTAAAATAAATTAATTATTGATGTGTATTTACAAAACTCAATAATACGTTTTTAATAGTGTAAATGTATAGACTAATTAAAAATACAGTACTATTAAATGCAGTGTTTTAATGAAAAATAAACTAAAACAAAATTATTATTGTTGAAGAATGATGGAATAATTTTCGTATTCTAATCGTTTTTTACTTATGTAAAGTATTTAATATGTTAATGTCATTTAGATACACTATTATGTAAAGTATTTAATGTGATAGGGGGTTGCAATTAGTATTTTTTATTCAAATCAAAGGGGTGCCAATAGTAGCACCAAATATTTTCCTTCAAAGGTGTAGGAATTAAATATGTGAGAGAATATAACTAATAGCGAATCAGTTTTTTTTTTTTTTTTCGAAACGATAGATTGTATTAATAACAAACATACAGAGCTGAATAGTCCAAGGGTCTCAACGGTACATCGTCAACCGGGAGAACAAAGGCTCACAGAAGAGCACAACACAATCCCACAAGGG
>JAPQWV010004043.1:0-34357 GCA_027422505.1 Craterostigma plantagineum | reverse complement strand
TAGTTTCAGTAGCAAATCAATTCTTTTTTTTTTAATATGCTGATTTATGCTGTTTTTTCCAGATGCAATTAGAATTCTGTCCCGCCGGTTTTTTCATGCATACCTGTTAGCAACACGAATTCAGACATTCGGACTATCGGTTTTGGTGATTGACGCAACTGATTAATAATGAGAAAACCGGATATCTAAAGTATCGACTATGCTAAGGACTAAAAGCGTATATGTAGTTAACCAGTCTGGCAAGCATGAGAGACTAAAACCAATACCGATTGAAGATACCGGTCCTGTGAATGGATTCAGAAAAGTACGACAGTATGCAATATCGGACAAATGACAGATTGGACAATCGAGATAAGTGCATGCTGAAACAGAAAGGAAAATTCAGACATTCAATGCAATGCTGCAAGTCCAGTATTTAGACAAGGTCAACTAACGCAAATAAGGAATAAAGCTAGTGACAGGATAGACTGCAGCTTAGACCGGACAGACCCATTTTTGGAAAGTCAATTAATGCACCGATCAGAGTGAAGAGCCTATCTCACAACGGTTTGAATTTCAAACTTCAAGCATAAAAGGAGAGAGACTAGAAGAAAAGAGAACTGACTACTCACTGAACTACAACATTTCTACATCTTGAGATCTCATCCAAAAAGAACGAAGTTTGAGCTGTTCAACGAGCTGTGGTGAGAGCACAAAAATCAGAGTGAAGTCCAAAGATATTCTTTCTTAGATTTAAGCCTATAGTGACTATCTCCGACGGACTGTAAAAAGCTGTTGAAGTAGGTGGATTGTTGTAAACAACTGCCTAGGGATTCACTAGATTTGAGCTGTGTTTCAGCTGGGTAGGTTGTACAAGAGTGTATAACTGAAGATCTAGTGAACCTTCCTTGCGAGGAAGAAGGGGAGACGTAGGAGATTTTAACTCCGAACTTCCAGAAACAAACCGGTCTCATACATACACACGCACACACATTTGCTCATCACACATCAGTTTCAACCGGCCAGTATTACATTCCGCACTTATACTGACCGGTCACTGATTGAGTACCTGTCATTGGAAAGACAAATCGAAAAGAGACAAGCGTTTATTCACCCCCCCTCTAAACGCGTAAACCGATCCTAACAAGTGGTATCAGAGCGGGTTTTACTCAATCATCAAACTGATAAAGATGAATACATCAAGCAAGCTGCCGATGTTCTCCCGTGAAAACTTCATGGAATGGAAAGTTCGCATGATGACCCATCTAGCTGCCCAGAACGAAGATATGTGGGATGTCATTACAGATGGACCTCCAAAGTTAGAAAAGATCAATCCACTGCATACGCAAGACACCGCACAGCCACAAATGATTGTAAAGGTAAAAAGTGAATGGACAGAGGCAGAGAAGAAACTAATGAATCTAGATAATGTTGCCAAGGACATTCTGTTCAAAACACTGGACACCGGAACATTCAGACAGGTGATGCTATGCAAAACAGCAAAGGAGGTCTGGACAAAACTATGTCAAATCTGCGAAGGAAACGAGTCTACACGGGAAAACAAGCTCATTGTTGCCATACAAAAGTACGACAGCACGAAGATGAAGCCGGGAGAATCAATGGTTGACTTCGAGAGCCGGTTCATGAACATCATCAATGATCTCACGGCTCTTGGAAGAACGCTAGAGAACCGAGATGTAGCCATCAAAATCATGAAGGCACTTCCCCGTGAATGGGACGTTAAGACCATGGCTATGAGAGAATCAAAGGATCTCAGCAAGATACAAGTTCACGATCTATTTGCTGATCTCAAGGCCTATGAGTTCGAGCTACAAACGAGAATGGAAGAGTCAGTCACAGAACAACCTGTCAAGGCTCTCGTAGCACCAGAAACTTCAACTTCGAAGACATCAGAAGAACTGACTGATGAAGTCATGGCACTTTTCGTAAAGAGATTCGGAAAGTTCATGAAGAAAAATCGAAGCAACAGTTCTGAAGGTAAAAATTTCATAAAGAATAAAACAGAAAGAACTGATGTCTCGTGTTTTAAATGTGGCAGGAAAGGACATTTTGCAATCGATTGTCGAGTTTCAAAGAAAGAGAAGGAGAAAACTGGTACCAAGTCAAAGAAGTATCAAAGGCTTTGGTGGCCAAGAGTGGAAAAACATGGGATGACTCTGACTCCGAAGAATCAAACAGCGATGAGTCAGATACCGAAAGTGATCAGGAATCTCATGAATGTCTCATGGCAAATGAGATCAACAATGAGGTATGTAATTCTGTACCGGATGATTTTACTAAGGAAGAGCTTCTTCAGGCTCTTCAAGAAATGGCTGAAGAATATCAGAAACTTTCCGCTAGGATTAACAAAAAGGGAAATTACTTCAGTCGAACAAACTGAAAGTGATTCTAGTCAAACGAAGGTGCTGAATGAGGAAGTTAGAGAACTTAGAAATGAAATAATGCAGTTGAGGACTGAAAACGATAAGCTTAATGCAATCGTAAAGACTTGGAGTCAGTCCAAGAAAACAGTAGAGAATATCCAGAGTAGTCTGAGGGTTTGCAATGACAAAACTGGACTAGGATTTAGTGAAACCGGATCGAGCGAACCGACAGCAAGAGAAAAGAATACTGGCTGGATTAGGTTTACTTCAGCCAGCTCTTCGAAAGGTAACAACACCAGTAACATACCTAGCTCCCCAGTTACGATAGAGAGAGAAGCTCAACATAATAGAAGATTACCAAAAACAGTGCCTTTACAAAACAGATCTATATCAAGCGGGCATGAGCATAGGGGGAATAGGAGGTATGAATATGAGTATAGAAACCGGACTAGACAGCACAATACATCTAAATATGGAATGACTAGGAATAGAAACATCAAATATCTTATAGACCCTCAAACTGGTCGGACTGTTAGAGTCTTTCAGATCTGGGTTCCTAAGAATCTAATCTATACTGGACCCAAGTGAAACTGGGTACCAATGTATGTATATATATATATATATATATTTTTTTTTCAGGAATACATTAAGGAGCTGAACCGATCAGTATGGTACCTGGACAGTGGATGCTGTCAGCACATGACTGGAAATGGAAGACTACTAAAGGAGCTTAGGGCACATACCGGACCGACAATCACCTTCGGAGATAACGGTAAAGGTAAAACAATAGGGAAGGGGGTGATTACTCACAGAAACCTTACCCTAAGAGATGTACACTTAGTACAGAATCTCCATTACAACCTAATAAGTGTAAGTCAACTATGTAGGAATAACTACTTAATATCGTTTGAAAAAGATAAATGCTTTGTCAAGGACAAAGAGAAACGCATACTGATAACTGGGCATAGGGTTGGGGGTACATATAGGGTCCACTGGGGAGATCAATCAGTTTCTACCCAGACCTGTCTAATAGCTCATAACTCCAAAAGTTGGCTGTGGCATAAACGTCTCAGTCATCTAAACTTTAAGACCATATCAGTCCTTAGGGATAACAATCTGGTTAGAGGTCTACCCAATCTAAGGTTTTCAAAAGATAAACACTGCACAGCGTGTCAGTTAGGTAAACAAATTAGGTCAACTTTTAAGAATAAAGGAAGTATAGAGTCAAACCGGTGTCTAGACTTACTTCACATGGATTTATTTGGACCAATACCAGTAGTCAGTCTTGGTGGTGCTAGATACACACTAGTAGTCGTAGATGATTTCTCCAGGTACACCTGGGTTGTATTTTTAAAATCCAAGGACCAAACACCAGTCAACTTAATAAAGCTTTTCAGAAGAATAGAGAATGAACAAAATGGTAACATAAACCGGATCCGCAGTGACCGGGGTACTGAGTTTGTGAACATAACGATAACCAATTTTCTTGAGGACCATGGTATACGCCATGAGTTGTCTGCTGCTAGGACACCCCAGCAGCATGGAGTTGCTGAAAGGAGGAACAGAACTCTCAAGGAAGCAGCCAGGACAATGTTAGCTGATGCGGACATTTCTCATAAATTCTGGGCAGAAGCCATCAACACTGCATGCTATACACAGAACCGGTCCATGATTTGCAAGAAACAGGGCAAAACACCATATGAAGTATGGACCGGAAATGTTCCCACAATCAGTTACTTCAAAACCTTTGGAAGCAAATGTTTCATCCACAATAATGGGAAGACTCAACTCTCAGCATTTGATACAAGGGCCGAAAAGGGAATATTCCTTGGGTACTCTTCAGTCAGCAAAGCTTACCGGGTTTTCAACACAAAGACTCTATCTATTGAGGAATCAGCACACGTAGTCTTTGAAGAGTCAGAAACTGATAACCATACTCCCAGTAATATCAATCGTTTGAGCAACCAACTGGAAAAATCCCATCTTGAAGATGAAAGTGATGAAGAGAGACATCAACCAGTATTGGAGCTGACAGAAATACCCATTGTAGAAGAAACCAGCACTCAAAATACGACCACTGAGATACAGATGGAGCCTGTGGAAACAATCAGTCCAAACACTGCCGGTAACGAAGCTGGATCAGAAGGTGAAACTCACACAGAGACTCAAGAAACACCAGAGGAATCAATTGAGGGGGAACGCATCAAATGGAACCGCACAAAGTTGAATCATCCTCAGCAATTGATCATAGGAGATCCTGCTGCACCCATGAAAACAAGGCGACAGACGAACCCCAATCTATTCAGTTATGCGTTCATTTCACAAATTCAACCAACAAAGGTTGATGAAGCTCTCAAGGATGACAACTGGATAGAAGCCATGCAGGAAGAACTAAACCAGTTCGAGCGAAATCAAGTCTGGACTCTTGTTCCAAAGCCAACGCAAACTGTAATCGGTACGAAATGGGTTTTCAAGAACAAGCTAAATGAAGATGGACTTGTCACCAGAAATAAGGCAAGGCTGGTTGCTCAAGGGTACAGACAAGAAGAAGGAATAGACTATGATGAGACATTCGCACCGGTAGCAAGACTGGAAGCCATACGGATTTTCTTGGCATATGCAGCTTATAAGGACTTCAAAGTATATCAAATGGATGTCAAGAGTGCATTTCTGAATGGTACAATTTCTGAGGAAGTATACGTTGCTCAACCACCCGGTTTCGAAAACCATGAGTACCCGAACCATGTCTACCGTTTAAAGAAGGCTCTCTATGGACTAAAACAAGCCCCAAGAGCGTGGTATGAAACGCTATCAAAGTTTCTAACTGATCATAAGTTCACAATTGGAAGTGTTGATAAAACACTATTCAGATTCACTAAAGGAGAGCATCTATTGATCGTTCAGATCTACGTCGATGACATTATCTTTGGGTCAACTGATCCTAAGTTATGCAAGCGATTCTCTAGAATGATGCAGGATCAGTTTGAGATGAGTATGATGGGTGAACTCACATTCTTTTTGGGACTTCAAGTAAGACAAACGGAGCAGGGGATATTCATAAATCAAGCTAAATATACAAGGGAACTGCTCAAGAAGTTCGGTATGGAGAACTGCTCACAAGCTACAACGCCTATGAGCTCATCAATCAAACTAGACAAAGATGAAACTGGAGTATCAATTGAAGTTACTAAATATAGGGGGCTGATCGGATCACTGCTATATCTTACTGCTAGCAGACCGGACATTATGTATAGTGTCTGTTTGTGCGCTCGGTTCCAGTCTGATCCAAAAGAAAGCCACTTCTCTGCGGCAAAGCGCATCCTGAAGTACCTCAAGGGGACTGTAAATGTTGGTCTATGGTATCCCAAAGACTCAAGTCTATCACTGCATGGATACACAGATGCTGACTATGCAGGCTGCAAGATTGATCGACGCAGTACTAGTGGGACATGCCAGTTTCTTGGCGACCGACTTATTTCTTGGTTCAGCAAGAAACAAACATTATAGCCACATCCACAGCTGAGGCAGAATATCTGGCTGCTGGAAGCTGTTGTTCACAGATTCTTTGGATACAGCACCAACTGGAAGATTATGGAATACAAGAAACCGACACACCTATCTTCTGTGACAATACGAGCGCAATCGCAATCACACAGAATCCGGTATTCCACTCTCGGACAAAACACATCGAAATAAGACATCACTTCATACGAGATCATGTGCTGAAGAAAAATGTACGGCTGGAACACATCTCAACCGATCTGCAAGTCGCCGACATCCTAACCAAGCCACTACCAGAAGCTAAGTTCCTTTTCTTTCGAAATGCTTTAGGTTTATTGGATTTACCCTAAATACCTAAGCATAGAGTCAGGGGGAACCTTGTTATATCAAATTAATTGGTATAACTGGTGACCTCGACCCTACACCAAATGGTGCAAAGTGATGATCGTATCAAACCATCTATTCTTTATCAGTCAATTCCTTCCTACTGATCAAAACTTATTATTCCATCAGTTTCGTCCAAAACTGATTCTCGTCACCTATATATATTTATATACGTATATACAATTTTTTTTATACCGGAGTATTAATACCGGGATACTCTCTTTTAAAACCGGGATTTTTTTTCCGGGACACTCTCTTCGAAACCTGTACACCTTTACCAAACGGTATTGATACCGGAAACTGCCTAGATCAGTGACTGACCGAAATCGTTTTTATTAAATATACGTCATCAATTGCACACATTTTATCATAACACTTTCACAGGAAATCTGACAACACTGCAGGAAAGTAGGGCAGTCTATGAGAGAGGAATGCTAAGCGACAAGACGTCCTATGCATTTAATGCAAATACACGCCTTCTCCCGCTAAATAGATTTCGTACCCATACTCAAATTAAAACTTTCCATCATTATTCTTCTCTCTCCAACCGATTCGTCATCTTCCTCCCCAAAATCTCTTAAACCTCCTTACAGAAACCCTATCCAATTCTTCGAACAAATGGCCCCAGCACACAAAGAATTTACAAGGACGGCGCTTCAAATCTACTTTGCTAGCTGCAAAGAGACCGCACACAAGGAATTTGTTCCTATATTCGAAGCCCTAATTCAAACCGGCCTTCAAACCTTCTTCGACTGCACTACAGAATTTTACCCAGAGGCTCTGCATCAGTTCTTCAACACAGTACTCATCGTCGGAGACCGCTTCCAGTGTATGATCAACGGACATCAGTTTGACATCACTGAAGAATACTTTGCAAAGCTGTTCCATCTACCAACCACCGGCGACACTGTTATCAGCGTACCTGATGACGTTAAGGAACGTCTCAAGACAACGATGTCTTTGACAGGGGGAACGTTTAAAGACTCGGATAAACGAGTGATTCTTAAACCAGAGTATCGACTGCTTCACGATATTGTTGCAAAATCCATCTTGGGGAAGGCAGGATCCTTTGATATGCTCACGAGCGATAAAATTCAGGCCATGGTGGCTATTCTGACTGGGATGAAGATCAACTGGTCTTCTGTAATTTTCTCCGTCCTCAAAGGAATACTGCCAGTGCGTGATAGGCAAATCAAGAACTTTGCGCCTCAACTGTCCTTCCTCCTCAAGCGCAAGGTTGCAGATGTTGGGCCTGCTGAAGGGATTGGGTTTGTAAACTACATCTCTGATGAAACCATTCATCAGATGGTGAGCACAGCCTCGCTCACTAAGAAGCCGGCTAAGAGAAAAGCCACTGACGATCTGTCCACTCTCAAGCCAACTAAGAAGTCTGCTGTTGACCACTCTCTGGGAGCATCGAAGACTGACTCTCGTCCAAAACCCTCGCCGATCAAAAAGAAGAAGACTGATGACAAGCAAGTCTCATCAAAACCCTCCAAGAAGAAACTGGTCTTGGAGTCTTCCTCCTCCTCTGAAGATACTCAGCCGCTTCGGAAGGTACTCACCAAGAAAAGGACCATGACGTCTACCAAGAAGCCCTCAACCGGGTCAGTCCCGTCAAGAAAACCGACAACAACTACACAACCTGTCCAGTCGGTTTCTACAATAACACCAACCATCACTGTCACTCCATTCTCGGAGACAACTGGTTCGGTGATCAGGACTGCGCCACCACAGAGTGGGGTGAGGATTCAAGAACCGGTCCGAGGTATTTCGACTGACAAAGGAAAGGGCAAAGCTGTTGCGGTCCCTGAAGGACACGAATCGATCGATGAGACCGCCTGGACTCTCATTCGAGAAGAAATTGTTGAGACGATTGCAGACGATCTGCGCGCCTATGACGAATGGGTCGACTTCCGGTTTACTCCATACAGTGAGAAGATCTGGAAGTCCAAAGGTCTTTCTGACCGACTCAAACAGGCCAGACAGACTGAAGGGAAGCTCATAAAGACTCTGGGAATTGCATCCATCAGGCGCCTATTGGACGCGCGAGAGCTATACCGGGTCAGTCTTGAAATGGAGCACCTGACGGGCTATATTGAGCAGCGCCGAGATAACTTTCAGCCTGAAGGAAGAGATGCAGTGCATGAGCTCCAAATCTTATCCAGGCTGGAGGCAGAACTGCAGGGTATGCAGATCTACCATGCTGCTGTTTGGGCAAAGCTTCAGCCTGATGTGGCATCCTCCGCCGGTGCATCGGCTGTGGCATTTGGATCACTCTCTGCCTCTTTTGATCAGCCGCAGGACGACTCTCTCATGACAACGGCCTTGATCGTCGCACCCGCGCCTTCATCCTCTGTTCCACCTGTGCATACATCTCAACCAGCACAAAGTCCAGTTCTTCATTCCTCACCAGAACCGGTCTCTGAGGAATGCTTGCTTTTTCGGCAACCTACTCCATCGTTCCCTTGGCTGTCTCTACCATTATCTCTACCGATTCAAATCTCAGCCAGTGGATCTTCTCAGGCACAGTCACTACCTCCCTTGCCTCTACTTATCACCTTTGCTGGTGAAGCTGGATCTTCTTCCTCTCCTACTTCTCCAGACAACATTCAGGATCTTTCAGCTACTTTGGCAGAACCTCAACCGGTCGAGGTTCGACCTGAGCAAGAAACTGCTTTCGAAGTCCGCACATCGACGGAGCATGGCATCCCTGTCTCTGCCATTCAGACTGAATCTGTTGTTGTCTCCGTCGCTGCATTACCGGAACACACTCAGTCTGTCATCCCTCCACAGTCGCAACCAACGGGACCTCCAAATCGTGTATCCATACCGGTCGATATCATCAGCTCACCGAGAGAAGTCTCCTTGATCAAGCAGACTTATCGCTCAATCTCCGTTCTGAGCAAGACTGTCAACAGTGATCGACAGCACAATAATGAGCAGTTTCAGGCGCTCAAGGAAGATATCATCGGTCTCCGCTCGGATGTTTGTACAGATCTGGAGGTTATCAAAGAGCAACTGACGGCTTTGACTAGGCTAATCACCCCGGTTATTGCCAAAAAGGGGGAAAGTACGGCAAGCGACAGCAGAAAACAGCAGCAACCGCCCAGCTCTAGCTCATCTGAGCCTCAAAGGTTTATCTCCAAACTTTATGTCAAAACCAAGGATCCAAAACGAGCTGCAATCGAAGCTGCACTCATCCCAGATGCAGTCTTACAGAGCCAGACTGCGGCTGTACCAGTCAGCGAAACTGGTCCAGTTGAAGTCCAGTATGATGGCAGTAGCTTACGGCATCTGGCCTGCAATCTAACAAAGGAACAGCTGGCGGACCTTCGGAGACTACATGACATAAAGGAAGACGCATACAAGGATGATAACAAGAGAAAGGAGATAGAGCGGATCTTCAAGAGCAAGGGGTACAACTAAAGTGTTGTCTGTATCAATCTCTTTTGATATGAATAAAAACTGGTTTTCTGCTGACTAGTTTTGTCAATCACCAAAAAGGGGGAAATTGTTAGCAACACGAATTCAGACATTCGGACTATCGGTTTTGGTGAATTGACGCAACTGATTAATAATGAGAAAACCGGATATCTAAAGTATCGACTATGCTAAGGACTAAAAGCGGTATATGTAAGTAACCAGTCTGGGCAAGCATGAGAGACTAAAACCAATACCGATTGAAGATACCGGTCCTGTGAAATGGATTCAGAAAAGTACGACAGTATGCAATATCGGACAAATGACAGATTGGACAATCGAGATAAGTGCATGCTGAAACAGAAAGGAAAATTCAGACATTCAATGCAATGCTGCAAGTCCAGTATTTAGACAAGGTCAACTAACGCAAATAAGGAATAAAGCTAGTGACAGGATAGACTGCAGCTTAGACCGGACAGACCCATTTTGGAAAGTCAATTAATGCACCGATCAGAGTGAAGAGCCTATCTCACAACGGTTTGAATTTCAAACTTCAAGCATAAAGGAGAGAGACTAGAAGAAAAGAGACTACTTCACTGAACTACAACATTTCTACGATCTTGAGATCTCATCCAAAAAGAACGAAGTTTGAGCTGTTCAACGAGCTGTGGTGAGAGCACAAAAATCAGAGTGAAGTCCAAAGATATTCTTTCTTAGATTTAAGCCTATAGTGACTATCTCCGACGGACTGTAAAAAGCTGTTGAAGTAGGTGGATTGTTGTAAACAACTGCCTAGGGATTCACTAGATTTGAGCTGTGTTTCAGCTGGGTAGGTTGTACAAGAGTGTATAACTGAAGATCTAGTGAACCTTCCTTGCGAGGAAGAAGGGGAGACGTAGGAGATTTTAACTCCGAACTTCCAGAAACAAACCGGTCTCATACATACACACGCACACACATTTGCTCATCACACATCAGTTTCAACCGGCCAGTATTACATTCCGCACTTATACTGACCGTCACTGATTGAGTACCTGTCATTGGAAAGACAAATCGAAAAAGAGACAAGCGTTTATTCACACCCCCCCCCTCTAAACGCGTAAACCGATCCTAACAATACCCTTTCATACATATACAATGGAGGTGTATATTCGTGCAGTATATATCCATTACACGAAAAAAGACATTTTTTTCTAAAAAGAAGGTTCAAGGAAATATTATATAGTTACGTACTATTATGTTTATGTTAGTTCGGCTTCAGTTATTCACTTGCAAAACCAACCGAAGTATTCGCGACGAATCTTCTTGTCAACCATCTTAGTTAACATCGATCTTTTACATGCATCGAGTGTAGAAGGATCTGAAGAAGCAAAGCCAATAATATATATGGTTATAAATATATAGATAATTATATCGTAGTTGTTCTCAATGTATAGGTTTCTAACATCATCCATTTGTTTTCACTTACGAAAAAAGGAATATCGTGACACAGTGTGTTACGGAGGATGGCTACTATATATATTTCGTCACCTCTCTTTTATCCTCTACCTATCATACGCATCAAACCACTTGAAATCGACTATCAAAGGCTTAAAAAGGAGGCAGAAGAGCAGTTGGGACTTATAACTATCAACACGACATGGATAATAATTATTACAATTCCATCACTTCGTCTACGTTTCTAACAAACCCTAATAACAACCGCAACAACCTTGGACTAAGTCGAGAAATGCGGGCCCCACCATCCACGTTAAACGACGCCATCCTCGATGGTAAATGGGCCTCGCGGATCCTCGGAGAGTGCGTCAGGGCCATGACCGAAAAAGACTCGTTAAAAACCCAACGCCTCCTATGGATGCTCAACGAGCTCTCGTGCCCCTACGGTGACCACGATCAGAAGCTGGCGTACTACTTCCTGCAGGTGCTGTTTGGGAAGTAAAATTTATAAATATATATATATATATATATATAATCTAAATACAATGCACGCCCCTTTTTTCAGGCTTTTGGGGTGTGTTTGGTTTGCGAAACTTAGTAGGGAAAATAATATGGAAGGGAAAAGAACACCAGTTTTTATGTATGGTTGATTAGAGAAATAAGCACCAAAAAGAAAATCTAACTTAAGATACTTAAAACTAAGAAAAGTTAATTTCTTCACCAAATGGTGTGGAAAAAACGAAAGAACACTCATTAAAACTATTTTCTCTCCAAATCAAACACCATTTTACGTAACTTTCGGTGAATTTGTCATTCAACAGGCACTGTTCTGCCGTGCCACCAGCACTGGCCATCACTACTACAAAACCCTAGCCTCGGCCTACTCGAAGTGCCACAACTTCGAAAGGTGAGGAGCTTGATCCTCAAATTCCAAGAAGCGAGTCCTTGGCTTAGCTTTGGCCACGTGGCCTCCAACGGAGCCATGTTAGAAGCCCTAGACCAAATCTCCGACAACGTCCACATCATCGATTTTAGCAACACTCTCTGCACGCAGTGGCCGACCCTTCTAGAAGCCCTAGCCACGCGGGCGACCCACGACCCGCCAAGGTGAAGCTCACCGTGGTGGCGCCCCATGGAGCGATGATAGAGAAGGAGGTGTCTCCGAGGATGGTGAGGTTCGCCAGGCTAATGGGAGTGCCCTTCGAGCTTAGGGTCGTAAATTGCTCAAGTTACTCAGGCGAACTGACTAGGGAGGACTTTGGCATCGTAGAAGAGGGGAAAGAAACGGTCGTAGTCAACTTCGACGGAGCTTTGAGAAGAGTGAAGGTGAAGAAAAGGCAGGATTTTATCGAGATGATAAGGTCACTAAACCCTAGGATAGTGACAGTCGTCGAGCAAGAGGCAGACTTTGTGTCTACTATGGACGGCTTTGAGAAGAGATTCGAGGAGTGCTTAAGGTTCTACTCCACATACTTCGACATGCTTGAGGAGAGCTTCGAGCCCACGAGCGACGAAAGGGTGGTTTTGGAAAGGGAGTGCCTCAAAGGCATGATTAGGGTTTTGGCCTTCGAAGAAGAAGATGGAGGTATCGAAGATAATGGAGACGATGAGAGGAGAGAAAAGGGTGTGCAGTGGTCGAAGAGGTTATTGGGGTTAGGGTTTTCTCCCGTTGAATATTGCGAAGATGTTTTAGATGATGTGAAGGCGTTGCTCAAGAGGTATAAGGGAAGTTGGTCGATTTATAGCGGGCGGGAAAACGAGGGAGATTGCACGGGAATGTATTTGGCGTGGAAGGGCGAATCCGTGGTGTGGTCTTCGGTGTGGAAACCCTAGATATGAAGGGTTTTGAACGGGTTTTTTCTTGCAAGTTCTCTTTGTATCGAGTTTCTTGTAATAAAAGGGCGATTGCTTCCATGTTTTCATGGAAAGGATCAACCTTTTTTTCCCATCCCATGAAATGTGATATAATCCTTTTTCTTTTTTCTCTTGAACTACGTGGTTAAACTACGAAGATATTATATGGACTAGTATGTTGAGCACACCCAATGTGTGTGCAAATATATCAACTTATTTTTGATCTTTTTATGTTATCAACTAATAAATTTTAATATAAGGATAAACTTGTAATAAATTAATATATTAAGCATAAAATTGTAATTTTAGCACAACCTATGTGTGAGCAAAAATGTAAAATTAATTATTAGTAAATGATTTTAATAAATTATACTAAAAATAGAATGAGGTGGTTATTATAAGTTTTAAAGCTAAGTGGTTTAATAAAATTTTTAAATAATTGATATATAAAAATAAAATGAGGTGGTTATTATGATTTAATAGACTTTTTATTTTTTAAAAGTAATTAAAGTAAAAAATTTTGATTGGTCAATTTTAACATACCAATTTACAGTCCCATAGGCTCTTTTAAGACTATAGATAAGAGTGTAGATACGTATAATGAGTAGCAAAATAGAGTCACAAATTCGAACCAAACATTACTCCTTGTCCTTTGGTGGGGAGAAATACTTCTTTTCCATATTTTTTTGAAAGAGTGAGATACAATATGTCGTTAGTGAATCTGAAATGGGCCAATATTGGACCTAATTAACGGGCTTTAAGAATTCAGGCCCATTAGGGCTTTCATTAGATTTTGGCTACTAGAGAATCTCACAGTCGTTAGGGTTGGTGCATTTTGAAATCTTCTGCAACAGAGCTTCTCTGCTTTCGTCGTCACCCGTGTTATACAAAATGGTACTCTTTTCCTGAAATGCTTGTTGATCCTTCTTTGTTTATGATGTATAAGGGCTTTAAGAGTACATCTTCATCGAACGCAACACGAATTTTTAGGTGGTGTTCATTGTGCTGCACTTAAACATTTGGTTATTTGGTCTTAGCCGTGCTGATATCTGTCGTTTGATTGTAAAGACTGTTTGTGGTTGATGCCTGGTTTTAGGTTTACTTTTGAGGTGTGGTTCGTGGGTGAGATCTCACCAAAGTATTGGAAATGCTAACCTTGGTGGAAAAGCAAATTTTTTTGTGTTAAAAAGACGAGTTCTATTTCCTACATTGACACGACTGTATTTGTTTCTATTCTCTATGTTGTGATTGGACAACTAATCAGTGAACAAACGAGGCCATTTGTACAAGTTATTTCTGCAATTCGATGATTGTTTCAAATATGCTTTTGTATTCAGACATCTGTGTGTCTTCCACTTCCGTTCTTTTCTCTATCTAGTTATAGGATGGCTTTCGATTCTTGGTTGTTGCGATACTGACCGTTCTTCGGTTTGCCACATAGCCCACGACAACTTAGGAGGTGGCTGAAATTATTGATTGATGTTAGTTTCGTTGTTCAAATTTATTTAGGAAATTGGACGCATGGCCCGAAAATGTTGAATCAAATTAGAAATTACGTCATGTTCATTTTGACTCTGGTTTTTTAGCAAGTGTTTTTATCGGGTTTTTTTTATGCAGCCGAAGCAGATCCACGAGATAAAGGACTTCCTTCTGACAGCTAGAAGGAAGGATGCTCGCTCTGTAAAGATCAAGAAGAGCAAAGATGTGGTGAAGTTCAAGGTTAGGTGCTCAAGGTACCTTTATACCCTCTGTGTTTCCGATCAGGCGAAGGCTGACAAATTGAAGCAATCCCTTCCACCAGGTTCTTCTTCTTCTGATTAACTTGTCTCCATTTGAGAACTACATAGGCTTAATAACCATTCATGTGTAAATAGCGCTTTGATATTTTCGTTTGTTAGCTATTTATTTGCTTCAACCAGTATCGCTTGCCTTGTTTTTCATATTATGTTGCATACAATGAAATCATTTCTTTCTCATTTTTTTTTGTGGGAAGTCTGTGACTATGCAAAGCATCTAACTTCACTCAAACCATTCATTCTCATCCATACTCGTTTTCTTTATTTTTGTACAGGCTTGAGCGTGCAAGACCTATAAGCTGCGATTTCATCAATAGACTGTTGAATCTTGATTTTGAGTTTTCGTTGAGAATGTTTGAATCATACCTACGATGGTGCATTGCTTCAAAGTAATAATGGAGATTTGGTAATTTTTTCTTTGTTATCAAGATGATATATTAATTTAAATAATGTGTTCATTGCATCATGCCAAGTGATGGATTGCGTCAATATACCATATGGGTCCTTGAATGCTAGAATTCATTGTAGTATAGTGCATGTTGAATAACAAATGAATGAGTTATAGAACATCAGAAGGAATTCATATACACATGCCATCCCACCAGTAAAAAGGATCATCTATACAAAAAAAAAATGTTTTGTTTTCACGAGTCAAGCCTATTATTTTCCAGCATCTTCATTGTTTCTACCATGATTAGAACCTTCATCTCCCGAAGATGACGTACTTGAATCGAGATTAGCATTTGGTGGTCGTATAAACTGCGAAAGCCCCTGCCCGAGCGACTTCCAAAAACCTCCGGGCAGCGTCAAGTTCTCTTCGCTCCCTCCACCGGGCAGCTCGACTTGTCTCGCCGAAGCTGTATCAAGCTCAGAAAACCTCACAGCTCCCAAGATTCTCTCGGGCAGCTCTTCCTCGGCCTGACCCTCGATGAGAAAAGCCAAGTCGACGGTCAACGTCCTAAGGTACCCAAACGCCAGGTGGACGACAGCGTTTGCAACCACAGAAGACCCAATATCGATGTCAACGTTTATGAAATTCCCCTTGGATGTACCTACATGTAAGAGCCCGGCCTATAATGCATATAGCCTGCTCGCCCACTGCTTTCCTCACTATCCAAGGACCCTTAACGACGTTGGCTATCATTTTCAGCCTCGAGTTTCTGAACCCGTCGTCCCCTCTGAGGAACCTATCGATCAGAGAATCGTGCGGCGAGGGCCAACAGAGACGAAGTAGGCAACGGCACTGTAGTTGTCTTTGCTGGGGACTTGTAAGTTGAAAGCCCATATGAATGGGGCGACTCCCTTCGATCGTTTTTCGTTTTCGATGGCTGTTCTTACACGGTTTTTAGGGTTGGCTAAGGGCTCTGATATCTTCGTAGGTCCTTTGATCCAATCGAAGCCTAGGGCTTCAGAAGGTAGTCGCTGCCCGGGATTTTTGCCCTAGTCTTGAAGTATTCGGGTCCCCTGACCATGAAAATGTCCCCTGGCGGTGAAGACCATCCGTTCGAGCAGTTGTATGGATCGAGGAATGGGACGGGGCCTTCTAATTTGACTCTATCGATCCACTCGTTGCCTTCTTCGTTATTCATCAGCTCAGCAATAAATTCAGAATTCAAGCAAAAACAAACAGTCTTCGACGAAAGGAGATCAATGAAGCGCGATCTGTAGAGATAATTTTAGGAAATTGTGGTGTTTTAGCAAAACGCACTTTTCCGCCATAGAAGAAAACTGATTCCAGCTCAAAATCAGATCCAAACAACAGAGCGATGAATGAATGAAAATTCGTTGTTCCCCAAATTCGAGGAAACGTGCCATTAAGCTAAAGTATATCATTATAATAGTAGGAGAATTCAGAGGCGTCACTTGAATTGATCCACGTCCCACGACAGATGTGTGAAGAACGCGGTCGCCGGATGATATTAATGTCGCGAATTGCCGCAAAAATTACAGCAAAAAATTGGATTCATACGGGGACCGAAGGTACGGATCGTGCAATTCTTCGGTCTGTTTCAGGTCCCCCTTTCGATTCAATCGAAAGGATGAACAGAGAAAAAAGAAGACGTGAAAAAACTATTGCTTTGTTGATTCAAGATGTGATGAATCAGCTGACTACGTATAAAAGTAATTGCGTCGACGTTTTAACGTTCAATTCGAATCATTCTTTTTTAGTCACGGGGCAACTTCAATTAAATACGTCTTCCCATATTTTCTATCAACTAACTATCCATTCCATATTATTTATTAGCAACTAAATCAAAACAATCTTACACATAACTCCCCATGGACGATTTTGCCCCTCTAGTAATTTTCACACCCTTACCCAAACTTGTAGTATCAATATACGTATGTTTGTAGTACCAATGTATAGATGTCCGTGGTACCATTCCGTGAGCCCCATGAACGATTTTGCCCCTCTACTAATTTCTACACCCTTCTATTTCCTTATCCAAACTTGCAATATAAGTATGTTTGTAGTATGAATGTATGGATGTTCGTGGTACCATACTGTGAGCTAGTGTAGTACCATATGTAGGTTACTTGTAGTATTTTTTTCCTGGATTGCTATTCACCGCCCCCTTTTTCCTAGTCACCGCCCCCTAAAGGGCTGAAAAAAGACGAATTTGCCCATTTGAATAAAATTTTTTATTTAAAGTCCTTTTTCAGACAACAACTTTCATATCGCAATCAAACATTCAAATCAGAGTCAAACAAAACAAAAAAAACGTCCAAATCGCAATGGATCGACGAAAGGGGAAAGGGTCTATTCGCACGACTGGTAAGCAAATTCTCGTAAAATTCATTTGTACGTAGATGAATGATCGAACTATATTCGAAATCGCTCCAAAAAAGTCCGGACCGAAAAACAATTTCGGCCGGAACAACCGGACCGAAACAGGATTTCGGCCACATCAAGGCCGGACCGAACAACAATTTCGGTCGTGCCTTGACGTGGCCGAAAAAATTTTCGGCCCGGACAGACATGACCGAAAATATTGTTCGGTCAAAGCTGTCCAGACCGAAATCAGGTTTCGGTCAGGACTGTCCCGGCCGAAATCATGTTTCGGTCGAGACAGTCCTGACCGAAATCATGTTTCGGCCGCCACTTCATGTGGCCGAAATTTCAGATCGGCTGTTTAATTTTTTTTTCAGACGATGAGAGGGAAATCCACATCCCGGAGGATTTGATCGGCGACGGCGTAAACTACAGTGGGCATTTTCGCGTAGGAGGTCGATTTCAGACCGACGTGGAAGCCATTAACTGGGCGAAAGGCGTCGCCATTGCTCTGGGTTTCGAGGTGATTATTTCGTCGCATAAGAAATGCAGTATAAAAAAACTGATTAGGTGTTCTCGCGGAGAACGTTATAGAGGCAACTAGGACGAATTGGAGAGGGTTACAAAGTCGAACAAGTGCAGGTGTCCGTTTGTAGTCATAGCTCAGGAGGATCCAATGACTAGGGAATGGTACATTCGTACGGGCCCACCTGATAAATCCACGCACAATCACCCTCTGATACAGTATCCCGAGGGACACCGCCAGACGAGTGGGTTAAGTCGCCAGGCAAAGAAGATCGTAGAGGAAATGAGTGCTGCGCAATCGAAACCAGCTCATATCCTTTCATCGGTGAGGGCTAGACACGCAGAAGATAAAGCGACGATCAGGCACATATATAATTACAGAGATCGTTTGAAGAGAGACTATTCTGAGGGCCGAGACGTGGTGAGCCAGGCTCCACATGATGGGGGAGACGGTGTGGGCGGAAGCATGAGAAGTACTCGTAGATCCACGCCTGTAGTAACGAGAGGCACCCAGCTAATCCCCTCGCATCCGCCCTGCTCGCCATGCCAAGCTGGCGATAAAGGTAAGCGAGGGCGGCTGAACCCCACGAGTACCCACTGGCAGAGGGCAACGAGCGGTAGAACTCGTGCATGATGTCCGGCTTCACCCGGTTCCCGCTCTTGTCGACGAACAGCGTCGACCCCAACAAAATCCACAACCAAGCGATGGCCTGGAACCCCGCCGGCCGACCCCCCCGCATCCGCTGCATCACGTCTTTCGTCGCAACCGCACCGCCTCTCCACAATTCCCAGAGCGCGTCCGCGGAGATGCCCATAATCTCCCTCACCGCGATCTGGGGTGCCCGATACCGTCGCTCCGTCGATCGGGATGCCCAGTATGTGCTCGACGTCGTGGAGCATGATCGTCATCTCCCCAAATGGCATGTGGAAGGTGTTCGTGTCTGGATGCCAGCGCTCCACAAAAGCGGACAGTAGAGGCTGGTCCAAGTGACCCACCATGGCATCCGTGAGGTGTACAAGCCCCGTGCCATCGATCTGGCTCTACGTCTCCGGCGGGAATTGGGAGTACCAATTCTTTAGCTTCCTAAGCACTAATGCCCGCTGCTCGCACTTCAGCAGGGGCCTCTCCTCCTCACCCATCCAGATGCGGGGCGCGATGTGTCCCAGATAACTAGGGATCACCTCGTCATCATATGGACCACCGAGCTGTGGCCCCTGCACCCTCCAGGAATCGTCATCTACGACCCTGGAGCGCTTGCTCCCTATTTCATTTTTCACGAATAACGCAAAAATAAATTTATTTTCATTTACGTATTTTAAGACACGACATCTCATGTCAGTTTATAGAGGAGAATGGAATTACCTGAGGAGGCCGGTGGCAGATCGTCGTCGGATGACTGAAACGATGCTCCATCATCCGCCACACCATCATCCGCATGCGGATCGTAATCCGCATATACGGACTGAGAAGCAGCCGCTCGCTGCCGCCTCTCCTCCTCCCGTTCTCTACGAACGGATGCGTCAACTCCTCGCGTCCTCGTGTGACGCTCTCCAGATCCCTCCAACGGGGGGGGATCTACTACTCCCTCCGAGTAGGGTCTTTCCACCTTTGGTCTGCAATAAAAAGTTTTTTTAAAAAAAATATTCGACCCGACCGAAACATGATTTCGGTCGGCACAGTATCGACCGAAACATGATTTCGGTCGGCACTGTCCCGGCCGAAACATAATTTCGGTCGGCTATGGCCCGACCGAAATCACGTTTCGGTCTAAACAGTGCCGACCGAAATCATGTTTCGGTCGATACTGTTCCGACCGAAATTGTGTTTCGGTCGGGTCGAAATCCGACCACAAATCTCGTTCGATCGGCCGTTTTTCGAACTATTCGTGTTCGCTAATCCATCTACGTACGAATGATTTTACGTTAATTTGCTACCAGTCGTGAAAATAGGCCCTTTCCCTTTCCTTGTCCCTGTCGGCGATCCATTGCGATTTCAATATTTTTTTTGTTTTTGTCTGATTTGGATGTGTGATTTGAAATGTGTTGTCTGGAACGGAGCTTTAAATAGAAATTTTTATTGTTTATTTTTGTTTTTTCTTTTTAAATTATTTTAAATATCATAAGGGCAAAATCGTCTTTTCGAGCCCTTTAGGGGGCGGTAACAAGTAAAAAGGGGGCGGTAGATAGTAACTCCCATTTTTTCCGTACCATGTGCTTAACCATCGCAACTCCTACCCTAAATTGTATACATATTTGTAGTACCAATATATAGATGTTCGTGGTACCGTATCGTATGTTAGTGTGATACCATGAGTAAGTTACTTGTAGTACCAATATCTTTGGTACAGTCACGGACCAAAAATAATTCTGATGGCGTCGAAAAATTCCTTACCCAAACTTGAAGTACCAATATACGTATGGTGGTAGTACCAGTGTATAGATGTTTGTGGTACCATAACGTGAGCTAGTGTAGTACCATACGTAGGTTACTTGTGGCAAGGAGTAGGCCTGTGCATTCGGTACGAACCGTACCGTACCGTACCGAAAATTCAGTTTACCGAATTTTCAGTAGTGAAAATGGTCGTACCGAATACCGAACCGATTTGGCCGGTTCGGTATTCGGTTTTTACCGAAATAATTTCGGTTAAATCGGTATTTTACCGAAAAAACCGAAAGTACAGTAAAAAATACCAAAAACGAAATTAACCAACTAGAATGCATTTCAACCAACAGATTAAGAACCTTAACCATCCAAAACAGCTAAGTTACATCCAAAACAGTTCCAAAATATATAATATTTAACATAAAGTTCTTCAATATAGATTCTCGACTGAGATAGTGAAAATCCTCATAGCCCGATGATGTTCGATTCCACGCCAACGTTGGAGGATATATCTGTATCCACACACGGTGTAAAACAAAATACCACAATATTAGGCATTATATGATAAACATAGAAAAAAAGAAACAAAAAATATACCATTTTCAATACTTGCATTAGCTCTCGAGCTTCCATTTCTTAGTGAATCAGCCGCATAATTTTTCTCACAATACTTGCATTTAGCTCTTGAGCTTCCATCTTTATCGGTGTATAAAGTAAAATGGTCCCAAACTTCAGACCTCACATTACCTTTCTCTTTGGTCTTCCACTCCGTGCTTGTTGGCTATCTACTTCAGTTTGATCTGTGATTGGTTCGCGCGAGCCTGACGATGGCATTGGCATATTTGAGCTTTGAACAGCATCGGGTGCCGACAAAGGGTTCGAACGGTTCGAAGACTCACCTCCTTGACTATCCATTCTACAAATGATAAGCGAGCAAATTATAAATGAGCCACCTCACATCTAGTTAAAATCGAGCAAAAATATAATCCGGCAAGTTGAAATCGAGCATCAATAATAAAAAAAACACCCTTCGAAAATTGCATCACACCTACCGTTGAACTCAACACCGTCGAAGGCAAATTCAATCCAACAAAGAGAGAGATTCACCAGGGGATAGCAGCGTCGATTTGGGATTTGTTTAGGCGTGAATGAAGATTTGGAAAAAAAAGCTATGCGATTGATCGATTAAGGGCTACTTCGATTAGGTCGATTGTTTTGTTTCTTTTCAATTTAGGGTTATTTTATTTAGACTATCTTTATCAATGACCTTTATAACCGGTCATGAGAATAAAATATTAATTTCTCTCTCCTCCACATACACAACCTACACTTCAACAATTTTCATACTTTATCAACAACCCAACACAACTCAACTAACACAACCCATAATATTTATATTTTATAATTATTTTAAGTCGTATTTGAATGTTTGAAAAATAGATTATATTATATGATATAAAATTAGATACTTTCGTCATTGGAGAAAAAAATAAAATAAATTATGATAGATTATAGAATGTGATAGAGAAATAGATAAATTGAAATTGTGATTCAAAATATATCAATATTAGTCTTTATTTGTAGAGAAAAAATCATATATTTTGGTAAATAAATAAAATTTAATTTTAACATATAATTAATGTATCATAAAATTCACAAAAAGCATACAAAACAATTTATAGAAAACTGTGCACAACCGGTTGTGACCCAAGTTGGTCCACCAACGGTTGTGGGTTGGGTCACAACCGGTTGTCTTTATTATTATTTTTTTTGGTTTAATTTAAATAATTTAATCAACGACCGTGACATCACCGATAAACATAGTCTAACTCCAAGTCTCCAAGCGTGGTGCACAGCTATATTTCGTTATTGTTTATTGTTAACCAATTTAATATATAATTTTTTAATATATTTTATTATACAAATTCGGTATTTCGGTATACCGAACATACCGAATAATAAAATAGGTACCGAACCGAAATACCGAAATTTTTTATTTACGAAACCGAATACCGAACCGAAATTTTTCGGTTCGGTTCGGTTCGGTATGTACCGAAATTTCGGTATTTCAGTTTGTTCGGTCGGTATACCGAACTACGAACACTCCTAGCGAGGAGAGCGAGTTTTTAAGAGTCACATCAAAGTAACCTTTGACAATAATACAACGCTATATATTTTATACATCTATAAAATTTACCCGAATTGCTGAGCTCCAAATAAGTTGATATCAAATCCATTCATACAAGTTAAAAATACAGACCTGGCGGAGGAGGAAATAAGCAGATAAAAAAATCCTTTGATAAGGGATCATCATTGATATGGGGCAAACCCAATCAACGAAATTTATATGTGTGGGTAAAGGAATTTATATAGCCGGAGAATCAATTATTATAAAGATTAGGGACGTGCGTAAGGTGCTTATTGGTGGGGGAACTGGAAGGGATGTGTTTGGGACATTGGGGGCCTGTCTGGGACGTTGGGGGACCTGTTGGGATGTGATGGGGACCTGTTGGTGGCGTATTTGGTACGTCGGGACCTGTCTGGGACATGTTGAGGAGTGTTTGGGACATTGGGGGATCTGTTTGGACGTGTTTGGAGCGTGGGGGACCTGCTTGGGACATCTTTGGGACATGTTTAGACGCGGGGGACCTGCTTGGGGCATGTAGGGGACGTAAAACAGAAAGAACACAGGATGTACGTGGTTCGGATCTTTGCAGATCCTACGTCCACGGGCGTTCTGAAATCTCTTTTTACTATACTTGAAGATTTACACACTCAAGATACTTCTTCCTCACTTTTCTCTCAAGAACACATAAGAAATTAGCTAAAGGGACGTTCAAGATGTTGATTTAGTGTAGAGAGAGTATTTTCTAAGTGTTGTAATGTGTTGAAAACGTGAATCGTATGTGAAAATGATGAAGGCCCCTTTATATAGGAGGCTCTCTGGATATTGCCTGAAGTGTACGTCCCCCGGCCCTTGGATATTGCCTGGAGGTAGGTCCCTGGAATCCTGGAGACGGGACGCATTCCATCGCCTGAGGGAGCTGCAAGCAATCTGGTCTGTGTCACGTCCCAGAATTCCTGTTGATAGGGTCATTTCGTGTCAGTATAGGCTGTCAGAACAGCTTTGTACAGTCTGCAGTCCTTTCAGTGAACAGTGGTCGGCTGACAGCTTTTTGCAGGGAGCTGCCCTCTCTTGATCGGACACGTGGCACCTTCATTGGATACTCTTCGTATCTTTATTAGTAGTGTGTTAGAGAAGCTTCGTCCGTCCTTGGGAGCTGCTAGGTAGTTCCTCAGGTCCCAACACCTGTTGTTAGCTCCCTAAAACCTGTCGGAGGTCCCCGGAGGTCCTATCTACCATTTACTTACTATAAGTATTTTCCAATGGGCCTAACGGGCTTTTCCTGATTTTTTTCAGGCCCATCTACTTTAGTCCGTATCAACCACTCCCCTACTCTAATTTGTCTTTTTGGACAAAAGTGAATTAGAGTAAAATAGTAAGATGGGCCTTACCTCCCTACCGTAATTACCTCTTGAAGGTTTAGGACCCATTGGTTTTGGGGAGCTTAACTCCCCTATGCATGTCTAGTGGAGACCGATGGCAGAGCTCCTCTTCAAACCTTGCGTTCTTGAAGGAGATCCCCAGTCTGTTATACGTTGCTCCTAGCTCCCTCGCTCCCTCGGGTTCTGGTGGCAAGGGATGTTTGCGAGGAGATTCCTCTTTTTGCAGGGACGACAGACGTCCCTGTGGTTCCTTCTCTTATTAGGGGAGCTCGAGAATCACAGCCCTGTTTCTGGTGTTAACATGAAAACAACTTCATCAAAGGGTCAGAAAGAAACACAAAAAGGAAGTTACGTTCTTCTTCCCCATGAGGTCAATATGCTGAGCCTCTCACGGGACCTATGGGGACCTCAATGGCTGAGCTCCCTACTTCTGTGGACCATCTGGACAGAGGTGAAGCTCCCTTCGTTGGGTGCTCCCAGACGTTCAGAGGTCATCTCCAGGTGGTCGGCTATGAAGCTACCAGACCGTCTGCCAAGTCGTCAACCCGAGACCTGGAGATAGCTGATTAGACAAAGTCGACAGATTAGTACGAGAGGGAACTGCGGAGCTCCCTGGAGAGGGAAAGACAGAAATACAGCTCTTATGAGATAGCGCGAGGAGGATCTCTGGAGCTCCTCTGCTAAGGAGAAGGAAGAGTGGGATGTCGATTTCGCCTGTATGACGAGGGTGCATTTGGCTTATCTTCAAGAGCTGCCATCTTTGATTGCTTTGAATGAGGTCCCCAAGCTCCCGAGAGTCCTCGTTTCTAGGTCGGCACCTCAAATGAGCATGTGGAGGTCCTGGCCCATGCTGCGATCTCCCAGGCGTCATCTCCAGCTCCTCACGGAACTTGGTGGGAGGCTTTTCGGGCATCCTAGGACCTGCGATGTTTTAGGGGAGCTCAACTCCCCTGGCGGGGACCTGATGGGGGAGCTCCTCTTCGAGCATTTGCACTTGTAAGGAGGTCCCTAGGTCCTGCTGTACGTATCTTCGAGTTCCCTTTGCCTTTTTCAGGGTGGTGATGGCCTATAAGAAATATTATGTCATTTTTTTTTCTTTCGAGATACGATGGTAAGGACTTGGGGAGCTTAACTCCCCATGTACGTAAGTTTCATCGGAGTTCCCTTCCTCCTCGTATTATATTTCCTTTCGCGGGGACCTGATGGATGTTTCCGGGAACATCATTATCGTGGCATGGTTATAGCGCCAGCTCGCTTATTCGATTCGTAAGCCAAGTACGAATTCACGCCCTTGGTTGCAATGACCGTCGTCATTGTCCTCGGGTGCCACTTTGCGCTAGGCTCTCTTTGTCCTTAGCGAGTTCAGTAATGTAGGCCCGAAGGTCCTAAGTATGAAGTGGGGATCTCTCCCACTGTTTTACCCTGGTTATAGCGCCAGCTACGCTGAGGTACCTATTCACGTCGCAGGCCTTACTGAGGACCTTTGATGTCCTGTACACCACAGCCCGTCAGCGGTGGCATCTTGTACGCCCTCATGGGCATCTTTCACGTCGCAGACCTGTGGCCTTTGATGTCGGGTACACCGCCGACCCGTCGGTCTTTGGCATCATCTCACGTCGTAGACTATCAGTCTTTGATGTCTTTGTACGCCGCAGGTCCGTCGACCTTCGGTATCGACTATTTTCACGAGTGCACTGTTTATTATATCATAAAATGTATATATTCCGACAAGGCGGTATTTTCTTAGGGTATAATTAGTTTACCCTGGTTATAGCGCCAGCTTCGCTTGAACGCGTGGTTATAGCGCCCGCTCGCTTAAGTGCATGGTTATAGCGCCAACTCGCTTAAATGCGTGGTTATAGTGCCCGATCGCTTACATGCGTGGTTATAGCGTCCGCTCGCTTAAGTGCGTGGTTATAGCGCCCGTTCGCCTAAGTGCGTGGTTATAGCGTCCGCTCGCTTAAGTGCGTGGTTATAGCGCCCGCTCGCTTACATGCGTGGTTATAGCGCCAGCTCGCTTAAATGCGTGGTTATAGCGCCAGCACGCTTAAATACGTGGATATAGCGCCAGCTCGCTTAGTATCCGAACTCCTTGTGGAGGCCTAGAATTTGAAAGTGACGGAGATATGGAGCTCCTTTCTTCTCGATTAATGACGAGGTCCCCGGCTCAGATCTCTGGAGGTTTGGATGTCAGCATGGAGCTATCTTCTAGGTCCCCTGGACCTTCATGTGTCAGCCCAGAGCTTGACTTCTTTGCCTTCAACCAGCACGGAGCTAGGTTTCAGTGGTTTGGAGATCCCTTATAACGAACTTCGCATCCTGGCGAGGAGCTCAGCGTGGAGATCTCGAACACGGATCATGTCCTTGTTTTCAGCAAGGAGCTTGTCTTTAGGTCCCCGGGAATTAGGGCTTCATGTCAGCGCGGAGCTGGACTGTAGGTCTTCGTGCCAGCGGGGAGCTGGGCTTTTAAATCCCCGTGGTTTTTTATATGCCAGTGTAGAGGAGGACCTCGACCTTTCTGGGATCTTTGGATGCCAGCCCGGAGCTGGGCTTTGAGGTCCTGCGGACCTTTGCCAGCGCGGAGCTTGGCTTGAGGCTGAGCCTTAAATGGAGCTGGTCCTTATCTAGAGTAGGTGGGGGTTGTCTGTCTTTGATTGGCACAGATCCCCCAGATTCCTTCTTGGCTACCTCCCGACCTTGGTTGATGCCACAGTCAAGGAACTTCCTCAGTTGTCCCACTAGGGGGGACACTTCGATTTCATCCTTAAAATAATAACAGTCGTTAGTATGATGCATGCATTTATTATCGTTTAGATGATATAAATGAGAATAAGGTATAGAGGGCCCTGAAATTCCGGCTAAGAGTCTTATCAACACGGTATGTCTCCCGTGGATTTTTAGGCGTCGTCGTGGAGTTGGCTTCTAGGTTCCAAGTGTGGTATCTAGGCTACTCGGATCAACACGGAGTTCGATTTGTGGGTCCCCAATATGGAGATTCGGGTCTGCGCGCTAGCACAGAGCTGTCTTTTAGGTCCCCTGGATATTACCAATGAGGAGCTGGGCTCTGAGGTCCTGCAGATCTTTGCCAGAGAGGAGCAGGGAATTGTCCTCCAGCAGAACTTTATGTGCCAGCATGGAGCTCAGGTTCTATCTCCCTCAAGTTTTCAGGTGCTGCGGCCCTTTTGATGCAGGCGCGTGGCTAAGGCTATAGGTCCCTATCAGATGCTTAGGGACTTCGCTATAGGAAGGGAGATTGGGCTTTCACGTGCCAGTGCAGAGCTGGTGGCAGTGCGGAGCTCCCTTCGAGGTCCTACGGACCCTCGCATGCCAATGCGGAGGATCCTTAAATGGAGCTGGCTTCTATCTGGAAGACGCGGGTTGTTTGCCTTTAATCGGTATAGATTCCCCGGGCCCCTTCTTGACTGCCTTCAGACCTTGGTCGAGGCTACGCTCAACGGACCTCCCTAGACGTCATGCGAGGATGGGTCCTTCCATCAATAAAAAGTTGTTAGTGTGACGCATATACTTATAAGAACATTGGTGAAGTAAATGAAAATGAGATTCAGGGGGTTTCAGAGTTTCGGCTAAGAGCCTTCTTATCGCGGGATGTCTCCCGGATAATGTCAGGATTTCCACCATGTTGTTGCGTAACGATGGGAGTTCCGTAGGACCCTAAGGAGAGATCTCGACAGCTCCCTGCTAATGCACGCACGGAGGTCCTCGTACGCCAATACTGAGCCGAGCTTTGACTTCCTGTGGAACTTCATGTGCCAGCGCGGAGCTGGGAGGTCCCGGCTGCGGAGCTCCGGGGCTTCCTGCCAGCGCAGAGCTGGGAGGTCCCGGACGCGGAGCTTCAGGTCTGTGTGCCAGCATGGAGCTGGGGAGATCCAGAATGCGAAGCTTCGGATCTTCTTGCCAGCGCGGAGCTGGGATTTAGGTCCCGAAGGGGGAGCTTCGGGTCTTCTCGCCAGCGGGGAGCTGGGCTTTTAGATCTCGAAAGGGGAACTTCGAGTCTTCTTATCAGGGCGGAGTTGGGCTCTTAGGTCCCGAAGGGGGAGCTTCGGGTCTTCTTTCCAGCGCGGAGCTGGGGTCTTAGGTCCCGAAGGGGGAGCTTCGGGTCTTCACTTTCCTCCTCTCGGTCAAGGTGGTGCACATGGTATTACATCTTAGGAGCTTCAGTTGTGCTTTGGCAGCTCCTGTGGAGTGTAGGTCCACCTTCTTTGGCAGAGAGAGTCTTCTTCCCCCGTTTTTTGCATTTTTGTCTCGTCCCAGTAGAAATAAGGAGAGGAAAAGAGAAATAGAAAACGTTAAGCACAACTTCGCACGACATAGGCAAAATTACTCACGCCTTCAACTCGGAATTTCCCACAGACGGCGCCATTTGATATGGGGCAAACCCAATCAACGAAATTTATATGTGTGGGTAAAGGAATTTATATAGCCGGAGAATCAATTATTATAAAGATTAGGGACGTGCGTAAGGTGCTTATTGGTGGGGGAACTGGAAGGGATGTGTTTGGGACATTGGGGACCTGTCTGGGACGTTGGGGGGGACCTGTTGGGATGTGATGGGGACCTGTTGGTGGCGTATTTGGTACGTCGGGGACCTGTCTGGGACATGTTGAGGAGTGTTTGGGACATGGGGGATCTGTTTGGACGTGTTTGGAGCGTGGGGGACCTGCTTGGGACATCTTTGGGACATGTTTAGACGCGGGGGACCTGCTTGGGGCATGTAGGGGACGTAAAACAGAAAGAACACAGGATGTACGTGGTTCGGATCTTTGCAGATCCTACGACACGGGCGTTCTGAAATCTCTTTTTACTATACTTGAAGATTTACACACTCAAGATACTTCTTCCTCACTTTTCTCTCAAGAACACATAAGAAATTAGCTAAAGGGACGTTCAAGATGTTGATTTAGTGTAGAGAGAGTATTTTCTAAGTGTTGTAATGTGTTGAAAACGTGAATCGTATGTGAAAATGATGAAGGCCCCTTTATATAGGAGGCTCTCTGGATATTGCCTGAAGTGTACGTCCCCCGACCCTTGGATATTGCCTGGAGGTAGGTCCCTGGAATCCTGGAGACGGGACGCATTCCATCGCCTGAGGGAGCTGCAAGCAATCTGGTCTGTGTCACGTCCCAGAATTCCTGTTGATAGGGTCATTTCGTGTCAGTATAGGCTGTCAGAACAGCTTTGTACAGTCTGCAGTCCTTTCAGTGAACAGTGGTCGGCTGACAGCTTTTTGCAGGGAGCTGCCCTCTCTTGATCGGACACGTGGCACCTTCATTGGATACTCTTCGTATCTTTATTAGTAGTGTGTTAGAGAAGCTTCGTCCGTCCTTGGGAGCTGCTAGGTAGTTCCTCAGGTCCCCAGCACCTGTTGTTAGCTCCCTAAAACCTGTCGGAGGTCCCCGGAGGTCCTATCTCTACCATTTACTTACTATAAGTATTTTCCAATGGGCCTAACGGGCTTTTTCCTGATTTTTTCAGGCCCATCTACTTTAGTTATCAATCATAATTATTCCACTAAATTACCAGCGCAATTAACGGGTCCTGCAATAACAATACGTAGAAGCTACAAACAATTAGCATATGCAAAAAAAAAAAAGAAAAAAAAAATCTATCTCAGCTGACTTCAGGATCTTAAAGGAAAACTCACTTGCTCAATTAACCATCAGATAATGCCAAGTTCTTCGTCTTTTCAAAAATACACTAAGTTTCGATCACCAATAATCTCCACACGTACACTTCCCGTCCTCAAACCTATGGAACCGACTGTTATCTCTCACGATAATGATCCTCCTCGTGCATTTCGACATAAACTTTATCGCCTCGTGACAGTCACCGCAAATGCGTAGGTTCTTCATAATCCTTATAGTTCGTTCCCCTGGAAGAGCAATCAGAGCGAAAGCAATGGCCAACTCTCGCTGTGATACATGATCGACTGCCTCCTCTCCTCTTCGTCCCGACTTGTTTCAAGACATGAGACGTGTCAGCGACATAACCTTCCTTCTCCATTTCCCCTCCCAACTCCTCGAGTTTCCTGTAAATCTCTTCAGAAAGCTCGTGCCTCCTCTCCCCAGCAGCAAAAGTGTGAACTTTTTTACCCACTTCTACCCAGCTCAATCCCGTCTCTTTTCTCTGCCCACGATCTCTCAGCATCTTCCTCGCCCTTGCTGCCTCTCGATACCTACCAGCAGCTGCGTACGCATTAGATAGAAGCACGTGAAGGCCAGGGCTAACGGGTCCCACAGAAAACACCCTATCAGCCACGGAAGCTGCCAGCTCAGCATTCCCATGCTTTCTGCACCGGTCAGCAGAGCTCCCCACACGGACTCCGTCTGCTGCATAGGCATTTCCTCGACCAGCTTCAGTGCCTCGTCGAGTTTCCCTGCTCAACCGAGCAAGTCCACCATCGAAGCGTAGTGCTGACTTCCCGGCTCCACTCCGGACTCTTTCATCATGTTGAAATAGTACTTCCCTTCCTCGACGAGACCCGCGTGGCTGCATGCGTACAGCATGCAGAGGAACGTGATGAAGTTTGGCTCGTTTCCCGCGACCCTCATCCTCTCGAACAGCTCGAAGACTCGGGCGGTATGAGCGTGCTGCGCGCAGGCGATCAGCATCGAGTTCCACGTTCCCAAATTCTTTTCCTCGACGTCGTCGAATATGCAGTAGGCGCCCTCGATGACCCCGCTCTTCGAGTACATGGACACCAGCGCGCTCCCACGAAGGAATTGCTGTCGTAACTGAACTTGATGGACAAACCGTGCAGTTGCCTTCCCAGTTCGAATAAGGTCGAGCTCCCGCAAACCCGTATCACGCTCGAAAGCGTGAAATCGTTCACCCCACGTCTTCGTACATTGCGTGCTTGAAAAGCTGCAGTGCTTCGTCATCTTCGCCTTCTTGCGCGTACGCGTATATCATTCCGCTCCACGAGACGACATTTCTCTCGGGCATTTCGTCGAACATCTTCCTAGCGTCCAGTAAATTTCCGCACTTGGCGTACATATCCACTAGAGAACTTCCGACAAACACGTTCTCGTCAAACCCAGCTCTAAATGCCAGACAATGCACCGATCGAGCGAGCCATAGTCTCCAACCATGGAACATGCCTTCGCCACACATGGAAGGAGAAAATCGTTGAGGAAGGACATAACATCGTCCAAACCCACCATCATGGACTTGAACAGCACGAGGCCGCGCGTCGGAAGCTCATTCTTAACGAAACAAGATATAATCGAACTCCAGGTAGTGGAAGACTTGAACTGAGCTTCTTCAAAGATTTTCTCGGCGGAGGACGGCTGGTTTAGGCTCGCGTAAAAGGTGATGAAGTGGTGACAGACGAGCGGGATTGCTCGGAGGCCCGATTTGATGACGTGGCTGTGTAGGGATTGGCCCCTTGAGAGGGCCTTGAAGCGGGTACAGTTGAGAAGGTGGGAGCATACCGTGCGATAGTTGTTAGATTCGAAGCTTTGTTGGTGAAGTAGGGTCATCGGACGTCCTCTTCCGAGACTGTCTATCCAAATATCAATAGCTTTTCTTCTGAAAATGTTTCCTTTTCCGCGCGATTTGATCCTTTTAAGGAAAAAATTCTCGGTTAATTTGATTTTCTGCAGACTTGAGAAGCACAAAGAAGATTGCCCCAGTGTGCTATATGCGTAATGATGAGACGAGGAGATTGCGCGATTAATGGTGGAAACAGGGCACCGAAAGCTAGTGATGAATGACTATGAAGATGCAAAGAAAGGGGTAGGTACTTTTTCTGTGTGTAAAACTTTTTCCCAAAATTTAGACTTTTCACACTCTTTGCTAATGATTCTTCTGATGAAAGGGCGTTTTGCTCGGAGAAGTAATACACTTCGTCGAATATGAGGAATTTCTGTGATCAGCAAAACAATTTGGATTGCAGTTTCAGGACAAGTAAGGAAATCTGTAGATGGAAACGGTTTACATTACCAGGATACACATATTGGTTCGGGCACTACTGAACATGAAACTTCGAAGCATAACTAACGAGGATCATCTAAGACCAAGCACACCACTCGATCAACATAAGCCCAAGGTAATAAATGGGCACAGTTTCAAGATTGACCATGTTCTCATGTCACTATCGAAAATGCATAGAATCAATATTTATGTATGAATATAGATGTAACTCTGTGCTCTATAATTTGCAGGAGTTACTTGATAAAATCAACACGCAAAAATGCTTGAGAACCTTCGTTCGGCCATTTCTTCGGTTATGAAAAAGTAGTTCAATTTGATTTTGTATTAGTGGCTCAACTCAATGAAATCTACCCTTTTTCTGGTTTATAGTCATCACTTACTGTTGTGCTCTGATTTTACAAATCCCTGGACTGGTGACTTGTTAAATGTTGAACTGCTTCATTTTCAGATAGAAAATTTGTGATATTTGTACCTCCACCTCCTTGGGTGCTTTCACACAATGATTTGCGTTTAAAAAAAAGACAGAACTGTAATCAGTGCAGTAACCAATTTGATTAAAGAGGTGAAGAACATTGAAGCAATCAATGAAGCTAGGAAAGGAAGCCAAAACCAACGAGCAAAGTACCGAAGAGAAGAGACCTAATGTCGAAAAATAAAGAAAGAATAAGGAGGGTAGACACAGCACTAAGAGCCGAGCGAAAGGTTTTGGTAAGAGACTCAATAGTAGAAAAAGAATCTTCTGTATCTCCAGCATTTTGGCGGGCATTCCTAGACTAGACGCTGTTTTCGCGCTTTTATTCGCCTTGATCTCCTTCTCTCGCTTTTCGTAGAAGTCAAAGTCGCTTATGAGGGACGATTCTTCAGAGTAGTTTTTGAATATGCTCAGCATTTCCAAACCTTGCTTAAGCCCAATCTGTGTTCCCAGTAAAAAAATTTCTGTGTTATTACAGAAAATAATTACAACGATCTTTACCACGAGATGAAAGAAAGAAGTTGCATTTTTCTACCTCCTGGGTATCCCTGCTTTGTGTGACAGCCTTGTTTTCGTTATTCTCGAGTATGATGTGCTTCAAGTCTTTGTTCGGCACATCTTTGATTATGTGCCACTTTACAGGGAAGAAACCACTCCACTTATCGACTTGCCAGAAATCCATGTTTTTCGTGAAGTCCACTTTCCTTTCATCTCAGCTACACCTAGGAACTGCCCACTCCCATTTACCTGAAGATCAAACCATAAACGTTACGATTCATATTATGACATGGCTGAAAAATGCAGAAGCTAAAACGGCAATTACCGAGAAAAAACAGGAAAATGGGACATTCTTGGCCAGTTTCGCTCGCTTTAGCCTCAGCTTCTCGGAAAGTAGCATCCAATTTGTTATTGCCCTTGGGAGTGCTTGACCAAACATTGTACTTTAGGCTCCTCTGAACGTCATCCTCGCTGAAGGACTTTATCACAAAGAACTTTGCATCATCGTACTCTGTCTTGAAATCTTGCAAGTTGTAGGCGTCTCTTTGAATAGCAGCCCAGGGCTCTTCTGCGTCTTCTTCGTTCTTGGGTGGATTCTTCCTTTCAGACCTGGGCCCACGAGCCATCTCTGTCAAGCCTCCCTCTGCTGCGTTGTTTCTTGCAAAGCTTTGGCGTGCCCTTTGATTGTAATGTTGTAGCTGTTCCATGTTCTATCGTTCCAACGCTGATAGTTTTTGGGGCCATATTGCATCGAAAGATTAGTTTTTTGTCCGCGAATGACGGGAATTGAGGGGCCTGATTATGTCCCTTCACCATATTTGAAGGCTGAAAACCCAAGTCTAGCTGGAAAAAAAACGAAAAATTTCATCTCAAAGCACTAATCTCAAGTGATATGCAAAACAAGATGATACGTTAGTAATATGCATCTAAAAACGAACCGTCCAAATGAGATTCGAGGGACAAAAGGTGAACTCGAAATAAAAGCGCAAGCAGAATATTAAAAAGTCCAACCATGTAAAAATCACAAAAGAAAACCTCAACTCAGCCAAATATAAGTCAGAGAGTAAATAAAAGAAACTTATGAGACAAGGAAACAGAAATCATACCTTATTCGAGGCACTTGGAGGCAGGTTATGATAGCTGGGTTCGGTTAGGTTCGCCCGAGGATTATGAACCATGGGATTATACGGAAACGCCTGAGAATTGTCCAAGAGAGTGGCTTCTGTATTATGACCATAAGCATTTGGGCCCATCATGGAAGCATTGAAATAGCCATAGCTTTCAGCAGAGCCATCAGCAGCAGAGTAATTCGAATCGTAGAAGCCAGTAGTGTATGGGACATATCCATGAGGGTAAAAAGAGGTGATGCATTTTCTGCTGAATATGCACGGTGATAATTAGAAAAAAAATCATATTTTAAATACTGTAAAAGAAAAGATACAATGTGACAGCAAAGAATGATATACCGTGTAAGAACCCCCAGAAGCA
>JAPQWV010004042.1:0-34361 GCA_027422505.1 Craterostigma plantagineum | reverse complement strand
GCATGATTCGCATTAGGCATATTCTTGAACTAGAACTTTGTTTTGAAACCTGGGGGAAATCCATGCATATAAGAAACGTCTATTGTAATGGCCAACCTTGTTTCACTGAGTGCAGATTGGTCTATCCTCTTTGGAGATGTAATTAGACGAACCAATTCCTGCAAGCATGATAATTGTTGTGAAGTGTCAACAGAAGACGTGGATATTGAGCGTTGTCTTTCCTCTTGAATCACCAAAGAAAAAAGACTCAATTGATATTGGACATGGGTTCCATCATAAGGATCTAACTTTTAATCTGAGGATAGGAATCATTCAACCCATAAGAAAAGTCATCACATATTCCTGCTCCTGAAATTCCTTTGACTTGATCTTTAATGGGGCTTTATTACATGTACATCTGTTGCAGCAGCACGTTGGCTTGAAAGAATTCATCTCTTTCCCATAAGGCCTTAAATTTGGTAAAGTAAACACTAGCAGACATCTGATTTAGCCTTAGGGCGATCAAATCGTTTCTAATCTGAAAATCCTTGGCTGTTGGATTGTTGAAAGCGTTCCCTTAGATCATCACAAATATCTATGGCGGTTTCCAAATACATGACGTTGGCCGATATTTCCTTTGAAACAGAGTTTAAAAGCCAAGAGACGATAATATCGTTGTATTTCTTCCAAGGGAGGTATTCATGTCTTCTGTACTGGGATCTTTCAATTGTCCATCCACAAATCCGGTTTGCTCTTGATTGAATAGAGCGATCTTCACGGCTCTTTCCCAAGAAGCATAATTATCTCAACTCAAATTTTTCATGAACTAAAATCAAAACCGGTGTTATCCCAGTGATGAATATAAAAAGGATCGTACTGTTGTCGGCTATTGTAGTTTTAGTTTTTGTCGGCCATCGCGAGTGATGATAACTCTTCAGCACATATTACCTTAGAATGATATAAGAAAGGAGTTTCAAGAGAATAATCGTCTTGAGTTTTCTTTATCTGTTGAAAAATCTAAAGAAGTGCAGCAGAAGAGAAAAACTGCTATGATACCATAACAAAGTTGAAGAAAGAATTTTAATTAACTGATATTGCAAAACTATTACATTACACGGTACAGGATCTATATATACAAAAGAATTGCTAGTCCTAGTATCGACAAAATAAACTATAAAAGGAATAAGCATTATAGAAAGGAAAATAATTAAACTCCATATACTCAGCTCCCAACAGATACTTGCAGAAAATGATTTCTCTAGTTAATTGATCTTCTACTAATAAATCATTCGATCCTCTTGCTCTATTATAAATCCTTCTTCCTTAAATCGAAGAAGATCACTTACTATAATTTTTCATTATTGCATTTTGCTATTTTCAGTTATACTCATGTTTAATTTTCAAGATTATGAACCTTTACTTCGCTAGATTTTTGTAAGCACTTTTTAAATATGGAAAATAAATAATGAAAACTGTTATACCGTCTAAATTCTCGCCAAGACCCTGACTAGGCGCCAAAAACCACGTAAGAGTGCGTTTGGATTTGCGTATTTGAACGAAATCGCTTGATTTAAATTATGTATTTCAAAATCGTAATTTCAAATCCAAATTCACCGTTTGGCAAATATTAGGATTTCAAATTCGGATTTCAAATTAGAGCTCGACTAGCTTAACTCGATATCTAACTTTTTCTAAAATAATTTTAAAAAGTACAAAAATAAAATAAAAAAAAATCACGAATAATATATATATAAAAACAAGTTCGTGAGCCGGCTTGCGAGCTTTCGAGTGCCCACGAGTGAGCTCGAGCCGGCCGCGACCCAAGAGCTCGTCGAGGTCGAGTCGGCTCATTCGCGAATCCATGACGAGCTCGAGTCGGGTCATCGAGCTTGCGATGGGCTCGACTCACCGTCCACCTCCTAAATTATTATTATATTTTTTCATTATTATTTTATTATTATATTATTATACTATTATTGTTATACGTTTACTATTATTATTATCAGTTACGAAAAACTCGTTGCGTCATCAGCTTTGGATTTCGAAAACGGACCATTTGACACGGAATTCAAGAAGAATTATAAGAGTTTGGATTTCTCCTCGTATTTGGACGAAATCGAAATCCAAATCGGTGAGATTGCCAAACAGACGATTTGGGCGAAATCCGGATTTCAAATCGAAATGCGGAATCCAAACGGGGCATAAGGAATTTTACTAACATTGGAATTCAATCCATTAGATGTGTGAGCAAGAGAGACATTCAGTGCACTTTACATCATAGAAGAAATGAAAAGCCAATGGTAAGTGATTATAGATTTACGTAGAGGGGGGCCAATCGAGCTCATGTAAATGAATTTGAAAACAAAACGGAGATGTTAAATGGTTATAATAAAAACGATTATAATTCCGAAGTTGCTTTACGTACGTGCCTGCGTAAATAATTTCAATGGAAGATTGAAGGACGCATGCGGTAAACCAAGGGTCGTCTAATCTCTTCTATAAGACATTGTGCAATTATCTAAACTAAGCTCAACTTATCTCCTCACATTAGATTCTCAAGTTCATATCTTTTTGGCTTTGTCATAATAATGGGCAACTATTTATCAAGCATCATCAAATTAGGTCCAGTGGGAAGAATCTATTTATCGAGAAGAATCATCAAATTAGGTCCAGTCGGAAGCAGCAGCAATGGTACTGCGTTTGACCATAAGGGCTTAAACGACGTCGTTCAAATTTTCATTTCTCATGGCGAAATAGTCAACTCGATCCATTTCAATATGCCAAGAACGGAAATCTTACACTCTCTGAGAGGATAGCTCAAATGCAAACGATGCAAAGCATTTTACCACTGTAAGTCATCAGTTTTCGTGCACTATCTATCGTAGTCACAAATACTCGAAGCAAAAGGAAACTCAATATTGAGAAGTGAATATATATATATGTGCTGTGTGTTAAATGCATGTAGGTGAGGCTTAATTACCCAGCTGAATACATAACCTCTATCAGTGGTCACAAGCGCATTCATGGCTCTATACCTTTGTATCAAATTTGGAACTAATTTTGGAGAGTACGGTCCCTTTGGTCTAAATAGCGAAGCATTCAGCATCAGTCTAGGCGATCGACAGTTTTGTGGCTTCCATGGAAGTTGTGATAAGGTGGACTTGCTTCTATTGGAGCTTATCTCAAGCCAATCTCAACTCTACACAACAATAAACTTGTTGTTGTTAAGACTGAGAAAGAGGGTTGTAAGACCGATCGCCATGCATGAAGTCATTACATGTTTTTGTTCGTACGTGTTCGCTATGATCAGTGTGCCACCCCAACGTCTTCTGTGTTTACGGATATCTTTTTTTTTTCTTTTTGTGTGTCTGGACAACCCATGATCCCATTTGTTTAAGTTATCAAAGCATATTTGAATTCAGAAGACTGAAATACGAACTTTGAGGACACGTTATCTGTTGCATAGAATCAACCAAAATACACATATTACATGAATAATAACAACGACGATCCTTTCTATCGCGACATGTTTGAGAATCTCCCTTGGAGTTTGTTAAACGTGTACTTTTTGACTTTTGTATGTTTTTAGTATCGAGTTCGTCACAAATGCCATTATGCGACCTCATTCTGTAGCAATAAATGTAATATTCGGTATCGATAAACCTCCGTTAAGTTTATAAGTTAATCAGTTTTTGAATTTCAGTGTTCTACCTTCAAAGCTATATATATTTACCGTATAAGTTAATCGATATTCGATATCAGTATTCCAGATTTAATTTGTACAACAGCACCCATTAACTACTTTTTAATTAATTAAATTAAACAAAAAGAAGTAAGTGAACGGATAGAAGAAAGAATATCAATATGGTTGGGGTTGATCTATTAAAACCTGTTGAAGAAGATAAAGAGTGAAGATTATGCAATTTCAGTTTAAACCACCGTAGCTCTTGTATATCAATAGTTGCTATTTTCTCATTATGTTTCTTTAAGTTTGATAAGTTAAGTTGTTGTTGTTAGGAAATGGACACCTCTCGAACGAGGATTCAATGTAATTTTAGTTTATGCAAGTGTTAAGAATCGAATTGAGCATAGACGAGCTCAATCGAAGCTTGAAATCGCAACACACACACACTTGTATAGAGACAGATTTACGTGGTTCGGCCCAAAGTGTGGCCTACATCCACGGATCAACCGAGATCCGTTTCTTATGATCACAACACGAAAGTTATACACTGCCATGCCGTCTACACTTCTCGTGTTTACACTTCACTCAGATTCTCACTCTCTAAGAACTTATAGACGCTCAAAGATAGCTAGTCGAACTCGAAATACTGATATTTGTACAACTGAATCACAGAATATGCATGTCTTGTGTTTTATCATGTCCGTCCGATTGATCTGATCGAAAGCACCAGAACGCGCCACGTCACCAATGCATTTGCTCGTGACCCTGCATAAGAGTGATAACTTCATAAGTGAAAATGCGTTTTCAGTCTGGACCGTCTGATTCTAATCCAAGGGCCACGATCATCAATCCGCGTCATCATGTATGTTCTGATCTGGGCAGTTGATCCTTTCGCGCGCCATCCGATGCTCAGCATTCAATCGCCCAGCTTCAAACCTCAGCCCTCCGATCTGGCGCCAAAGATCCAACGGCAGCTGCTCAATGCGACTTCCTTCAGCTTATTTCTTCAGTTTCCAGCTCGGGTTCGACTCAGCTCCTTCTCCGGCCATTCCCGGAGACCTCCGGCGAGTTTACGGCTCGCCTTTCCCAACAACTGTTTTCTTTTTCTGTATATAAGAAGCGATGTAACAGTAATCAAATAAGAGAATCAATTCATTTTCAACAGAAACAGTTCTTTTCCCTCACTTTTCACATTCGTTCTCACGAAACCAAATTGATTCACAAAATCAACATGGTATCAGAGCGGGTAAATTGATCGTATTCACGATTTCATAATTCGATTCTTGTTTCAATTCCATTCAAGATCAGTTCTAATCACTATGGCTGCGCAAACGAACGTTTCTCAAGAAATTGGCCGAAATTAGGGCTATTAAAAATCGACCCAACCGCCAACCCGACACGAACCGCACCCGAAAATAGCAGGTTTGGGTTAGCGTTTTTGACCTGTTTACGTAAATGGGTAAACCCGAACCCAACCCAATTATTAAGTGGGTTAGGTTAGGGTTCGAATTTTCAATCCGAAATCAACCCAATAGCAACCCATTTACCCGAATAATATATATTATTAAGATATTATTAATATAAATAAAATAAAAGGATTAATCTTAATTCTCTATCCACTCTCACGCTCACACATGATGAATAGGAAGTTCTCAACGCCCCGTGGACGTAGAATCCAATAGAATTCGAACCACGTACATCCCTTTGTTCTTTCTGTTTACGTCCCCTCGTTAAAAGCACCTTGTGTACCTAAAAAAATCGCATAACGATCAATCTACCGCTAACTAAGCTTCCAGAGCCCCCACACTTACAAATATTGTTGATTGGGATAGCCCCATATCAGAATGGATTGTCAACTGTCCGGACTAGAAGAAGAGGCCTGGTAATGGGATGGTGTGCACTCCGAACCATAACGAGGTCAGGTGACGTGCGAGCAACGAGACCAATAGATGACGAGCAATAGATGGCGAGGGTTGAACGGTGATTTAGTGGTTTGGGTTTTTTTTGGTGAAATGAAATGACGATTTAGAATGGGTCTAAGTCACAAATTTATTACCTACTAATATTTTGTAGTCTGTAACTATGATTACAAAGGATACAACAACTACAACATCTTTATCAGCTTCTGACATCGTAGTCGGTAATTCCTATTTTAGCGACTATAGATCTGTTGGTTGATAATGTTACTACGTTAGCGATTGCCTCTGTCTACTAGCGACTAAATATGTAGCAGGTATGCTGACTATGAAAGGGTTTCTTCGTAGTCAGTTACTTATATAGTTAGCGACCATTAGTGAGTTGGTCGGTAAATGTAGTCGCTAGAATTGATTATTTTGTAGCGATTGTCCACAAATTTTTTTCCACATCCTCAATCTTGGGCGACGAGTTTTGACAATTCTCCCATCGTTTCCTTGCGTATTTATTATTTTGTATTAGTGGTCATTATCTATGTCTTACACTGAATTTTTCTATTGTATGAGTACTTGCTAACCATCACCTCGCTAGGCTTAAAGTAGTTTAAAGTATTTCTGATTTGTCTTTGTTCTTGAAATACCAATGAAGATATCCACGTCAATCAGTTATATTTGTGGGAAAAAAAGTAAATAAAGGCCAAGATACGTTACAAGTTGGATTAATTTTCATGACAAGAACAAGTACAAGTAAGTAGGTGTTGCTAGTTTACGAAATGCAATGTTAATCATACAATACATTAATTATCGAATAGAATCACGGAACTTAAGTGCATTGTCCAGATCACGATATGAAAGCCCAATGGTTTTATTGCCTTTCTAGTATAGCATAATACTTTAGTATAGTTCGCAAGATACCAAACATTGGATAATATATTAATCATTAAGTGTCACCCTCACCCATTGGAGGGGCTCGTGATGGAGACCTTGCAGGGGGTGGTGGTGGAGATCGTAGAGGTGGTGGCGGGGAGGTGGTGGAGGGGACCGCGGAGGAGGAGACCTTGCAGGTGGTGGTGATGGAGATGGTGGAGGAGGAGATGGGGGTGGTGGAGAAGGTGGTGGGGGAGACGGTGGAGGAGGTGGTGGGGACCTAACGGGGGCGGTGGAGATGGGGGAGGAGGAGATGGTGGTGGTGGGGAAGGGGGTGGTGGCGACGGGGAAGGCGGCGGAGGGGAAGGTGGAGGTGGTGGGGGAGATGACGGAGGAGGAGATGGCGGTGGTGGGGATGGGGGCGGTGGCGAGGGTGGAGGAGATGGCGGAGGAGGTGATGGTGGTGGCGGTGGGGATGGCGGTGGGGGAGATGGTGGTGGTGGGGACTGTTTTGGTGGTGGTGGGGATGGAGGAGGAGGAGATGGTGGTGGTGGTGATGGAGAAGGCGGCGGTGGGGATGGTGGAGGAGGTGGTGGAGATGGGGGAGGCGGCGATGGAGAAGGCGGTGGTGGGGGCGGCGGAGGTGGTGGAGGAGATGGTGGTGGGGGTGATGGTGGTGGCGGTGGTGGAGATGTTGGTGGTGGGGACCTAACAGGTGGCGGTGGAGATGGCGGAGGAGGAGAAGGTGGTGGTGGGGATGGGGTGGTGGCGACGGAGAAGGCGGCGGTGGGGAAGGTGGATGTGGTGGTGGAGATGGGGGAGGTGGCGATGGAGAAGGCGATGGTGGGGGGGGCGGAGGTGGTGGAGGAGATGGTGGTGGGGGTGATGGTGGTGGCGGTGGAGGAGATGGTGGTGGTGGGGACGTAACGGGTGGCGGTGGAGATGGCGGAGGAGGAGATGGTGGTGGTGGGGAAGGGGGTGGTGGCGACGGAGAAGGCGGCGGAGGGGAAGGTGGAGGTGGTGGGGGAGATGATGGAGGAGGAGATGGTGGTGGTGGGGATGGGGCGGTGGGGGAGATGGTGGTGGTGGGGACTGTTTTGGTGGTGGTGGGGATGGAGGAGGAGGAGATGGTGGTGGTGGTGATGGAGAAGGCGGCGGTGGGGATGGTGGAGGAGGTGGTGGAGATGGGGAGGCGGCGATGGAGAAGGCGGTGGTGGGGGCGGCGGAGGTGGTGGAGGAGATGGTGGTGGGGGTGATGGTGGTGGCGGTGGTGGAGATGTTGGTGGTGGGGACCTAACAGGTGGCGGTGGAGATGGCGGAGGAGGAGAAGTGGTGGTGGGGGATGGGGGTGGTGGCGACGGAGAAGGCGGCGGTGGGGAAGGTGGAGGTGGTGGTGGAGATGGGGGAGGTGGCGGTGGAGAAGGCGGTGGTGGGGGGGGCGGAGGTGGTGGAGGAGATGGTGGTGGGGGTGATGGTGGTGGCGGTGGAGGAGATGGTGGTGGTGGGGACGTAACGGGTGGCGGTGGAGATGGCGGAGGAGGAGATGGTGGTGGTGGGGAAAGGGGGTGGTGGCGACGGAGAAGGCGGCGGAGGGGAAGGTGGAGGTGGTGGGGGAGATGATGGAGGAGGAGATGGTGGTGGTGGGGATGGGGGCGGTGGGGGAGATGTGGTGGTGGGGACGGTTTGGTGGTGGTGGGGATGGAGGAGGAGGAGATGGTGGTGGTGGTGATGGAGAAGGCGGCGGTGGGGATAGTGGAGGAGGAGGTGGAGATGGGGGAGGTGGCGATGCAGAAGGCGGTGGTGGGGGCGGCGGAGGTGGTGGAGGGGATGGTGGTGGGGGTGATGGTGGTGGCGGTGGAGGAGATGGTGGTGGTGGGGACTAACGGTGGCGGTGGAGATGGCGGAGGAGGAGATGGTGGTGGTGGAGAAGGGGGTGGTGGCGATGGAGAAGGCGGTGGTGGCGACCGTTTAGGTGGCGGTGGGGAAGGCGGTGGGGGAGATGGTGGTGGTGGCGACCGTTTAGGTGGCGGTGGGGAAGGCGGGGGGGGGAGATGGTGGTGGTGGCGACCGTTTAGGTGGGGGTGGAGATGGCGGAGGAGGAGAAGGTGGTGGTGGAGATGGGGGTGGTGGGGAAGGTGGTGGCGGTGGAGGGGAGGGAGGAGGAGGTGATGGTGGTGGTGGTGGGGAAGGCGGTGGAGGAGAAGGCGGTGGTGGCGAATGTTTAGGTGGCGGTGGGGAAGGTGGTGGGGGTGATGGCGGTGGTGGGGATCGTTTAGGTGGGGGTGGAGATGGCGGCGGAGGAGATGGGGGTGGTGGAGATGGGGGTGGTGGAGATGGGGGTGGTGGGGACGGTGTAGGTGGTGGAGGCGAGGGAGGAGGAGGTGATGGTGATGGTGGTGGTGGGGAAGGCGGTGGTGGGGGTGATGGTGGTGGTGGGGACCGTTTAGGGTGGTGGAGATGGCGGAGGTGGTGATTGTGGTGACGGTGGGGATGGTGGAGGTGGTGATTGTGGTGGTGGTGGGGATGGCGGTGGCGGAGATGGCGGTGGTGGAGACCGTTTAGGTGGTGGTGGAGATGGCGGAGGATGTGATGGTGGTGGTGGAGATGGTGGTGGTGGGACGGTGGAGGTGGTGGAGGCGAGGGAGGAGGAGGTGTTGGTGGTGGTGGTGGAGGAGGTGAAGGTGGTGGCGGAGATTGTGGTGGTGGAGACGACGGAGGAGGAGATGGGGGCGGTGGGGATGGCGAAGGAGGTGGCGGGTGTGGTGGAGATGGTGGTGGTGGTGAAGGTGGCGGAGGAGATGGCGGAGGTGGAGGTGGTGACGGGGGTGGTGGAGATGGACAAATAGGTATTGTAAAAGGTGAAGGAAAAGACGGTGGGAAGATAATAGATGAAGAAGAAAGTGGTAAAAACGGTGGTTTGGGTGGTAAAATTAGGCACAGTTGACCATTAGGTAGTTTTCCAAACGTGGCATCAGTGCTTGAAATGAGTGAGCATGTTATCATTACTGTTATAAGAATCCATGTGTTAAGATTATCCATGTTTGCTGTGCAAGAAATGTTGTGGTAGTAGTGCCATTTATATAGCCATGCATTTCCTTCTTTATTTTTTCCTGCACGTGTTGAAATTTCGTTTTCACATAGGTAAAGGTTGGAGTGGTACTTTTCAAACTTTATTTACTGCCTCCTGTCGTACCACATATTGGAAATGGAAATTCAACTTTACACTTCTTAATGCTCCATGTAAGACCTATAAACAATTGGGAGAAAACCCAATATGGTCCATGATTTTAGCGTGGACCAATTTGGTCCTTAATGTTGTCGATTTGAATAAATTTGATCCTGTTGTTAGATGGCCATCGATTTGGATGAAAAATTGATATGTGTCGACATGCGAATGGGCAGATTAAAAAATCATAAATTAACATTAAATATAGGAAATATTCCAAAAAAGTAAAAAATACTAATAATTAAAATAAAATAAAAATAAGAAGAGAATAAAAAATAATTAAAAATAATCAAATAAAATAAATATAGAATGAAGAATATATTAAAATTAATAAATTAAAATATGTAAAAAATGCCAAAAATAATAGACAAAAAAAGAGAGAATGAAAGTAAAAATAATAAATAAGAAAGTAAAAATAAAATATATTTTTATTTATTATAAACTAAAAACAAGTGAAAGCGAAAATAATGGTAAAAAGCCACTGGAAGTTTACGAGAATTACCGACCCCGTCCTGCCGATTTAACGAGGACGCAATCATCCAGAATTTTTGTTAAAAAAGGTTCGAGAATTGGGACCATTTTTTTTCCTTATTTTATTTTTTCCTTTTTTGTTAGTTTTTAATAAGTAAATATATTTTTATTTTATTTTTTAGTTTCTATGTATTATTTTTATTTTTAATTTCTCTCTCTTTATTATTTATTTTTAATGTATTTAATGTTCTTTTTTAGTTTTATTTTAATTTAATTTATTTGATATTTTTCTCTCTTTACTTTTATTTGATTTTTAATTATTATTTTTTATCCTTCTTTATTTATTTTATTCAATTTGTTATTGTTTACTCTTTTTTTTTGAACTTTTCCTCTTTCATTTGAATTTTTCCTTTTTTTTTGATGTTTTCCCTTATTTAATGGTAATTTATAATTTTTTAAGTCTGACTAATCGCATGTCGATACGTGTTGATTTTTCATCCTAATTGACTACCATCTAATGGCAGGACTTGGTTCAAATCAACAAATGCAGTAAATTGGTCCATGCGATAAATATCGGGGACCAGTTTGGGTTTTCACGGAGTTTCATAGCTTTAAAGAATATACTCATACATATATTTATCGTTCAAGTACTTGAGAGTCTGTGTTAATAATATTTAAGAAAGTTATATATATATATATATATATATATGAAGAATAATTTTTGTTCTTTTTGTCTTTATTTTTCTTCCTTCTAAAGTTGACCTATAAGCATAGCAAAGTTAATACTTGCGAATTTGTGCCGTAACAAGGGTTCATTGTGAAACACTTCTGCAAATCTGTTGTACTGGAATTATAATTTAGTCAGCTGATTATTTTGCTGTAGTCTGTGGAAAGTAGATAGCAAATGAAGATAACTAAGGTAGTACTACTTGATGTAGATAAACGGAGAAAGACTTTAGATATAATAATGTTAAAATTTTTCGTTTTTAATCAAGTTTAAAGTATAATAAATATTGTTCAACACGAATATAGTTAAAGCACGTAATGAAATTTATAATGTTCCAACTCAAATGAACTTTTTGTCAAATAATGTTACATATATATTGTAGATGGGTAAACTTACAAATTTAGATCAGGATTACTACTTTTGATCACTACTAGTTCAAGCCCGTGCGATGCACGGATAGCATTGTTGGTAACTTTATTTTTTGGGACGATTTGAATTCAGGCCCCCCATAATTTTTGCAAATAGAATTCAGGCCCCTGTCAGAATTTATTTAGTTTGAAGGACTCATTTCAGAATTTTAGTTAGAATTAAGGTTGTTGGACGAAAATACACTCATAAAAGAATAGTTATGAAGTGGTATCCAGCACGCATGAAGTGGTATCCAGCGTAAAATAACAGGAAGTGGTACTGTAGATCCATGAAGTGGTACTGTAGACCCATGAAGTGGTACGGGTGAACAGTGAAGTGGTCTGTAGACCCATGAAGTGGTACGAGTGAACAGTGAAGTGGTACTGTAGACCCATGAAGTGGTACTGGTGAATAGTGAAGTGGTACAAACATTTGTAGACCATGAAGTGGTACTGTTGATCAGAGAAGAACTGGTACGAGAGACACATGAAGTGGTACTGTTGACACAGAGAAGTGGTACAACATTTTGTAGACCCATGAAGTGGTATTGTTGGACGGAGAAGTGGTACAGCAGAATTCTTTAGTGTTTCTGCAGAAATCGGGTAAATATTTGCACAAGAAACACATAAGAAATCTTCTGTACCACTTCTCCGTTCAACAATACCACTTCATGTGTCTACAAAATGTTGTACCACTTCTCTGTGTCAACAGTACCACTTCATGGGTCTCCCGTACCAATTCTTCTCTGGTCAACGGTACCACTTCATGAGTCTACAGTACCACTTCACTGTTCACCCGTACCACTTCATGGGTCTACAGTACCACTGTTCAGCCGTACCACTTCATGGGTGTACAGTACGGCCACTTCATGTACAGTCTATACCACTTCTTCATGGTTGAAGAAGGCGATGACAACTCTGTGTAATTTCCGCAACAGGCAGGGGCAAATACGTCATTTTTTCAAAATTGGTCCTTAAGTTTAAAACCAAACTTCAAATAGATCCCTAACCCTATTTTAAACTCTGATTTAACACCTCTAGTTATGTAATGTTATCAGTAGTTTAATAGTTTTAAAACTTTGCTCAGTTATTTTATAACTCATTTTGATTTTTACATGTGGGTGTGATTTTTCCAAAGATGTCAATATATGTATCATCTCAGTTTTGTAATGATATATTTTGGGAAAAAGCCTAAAATAGTCCCCGATGTTTAGCCTGTGAACCAATTTAGTCCTCGATGTTTCGCGGGGAGCAATTTAGTCCCCGATGTTATCGAAAATTAACCAAATTGGTCGCTCCGTCAGTCCGAGTGTCAATTTAGACGGCGATGCTATTTGCGACGGCATTAGCGACGGAATCCGTCGCTAAATGAAAAAGTTAAAAGAATGATAAATTAACATTAAAAATGAGAAGAAAATCCAAAAAAGGAAAAAATTCGAAAAATAGAGTAAAAAAAACGAGAGAATATTACTAATAAATTAAATAAAAAATAAAAAACAAAATAATAATAAAAATAAAATAAAAAACTAAAATTAAAATAAGAAATGATAAATATAAATTTAAGATTTAAAAAAGGAAAACATAAAAATATATTTATTTACTAAAAATTAAATAAAAAATAAATGAAAAACTAAAACTAAAATAAATTTCCGATCTCGTCTTTGTCAGTTACGGCGATGCAATCATCCCAGTATATTTGTTATAAAAAATTCGAGAACTGAACGATTATGTCCTCATTAACTTGGGAGGGACGGTATTCGTAAAACTTTTAGAGGCAATTTTTATCCTTAATTTTGTTTTCCTTTTTATATAATGTTTAATAAATAAATATATTTTTTTTCCTTTTATTTATCTTAAATAGATTTATAATTTTTTTAGTTTAATTTTAGTTTTTATTTTAATTTTAGATAAATAAATATATTTTATTTTTCCCTTTTATTAAACGTTAAATTTATATTTATCATTTCTTATTTTAATTTTAGATTTTTATTTTATATTTATTCTTATTTATTTTTGTTTATATTTATTTTTATATTTAATTCATTAGTAATATTCTCTTGTTTTTTGAATTTTTTACTGTATTTTTGGAATTTGTTTCTTTTTTTGGATTTTTCCTCATTTCAATGTTTAATTTATCACTTTTTATTTTAATTTTCGATTTTTTTTATTTTTATTATTATTTATTTTTATTTAATTTATTAGTAATATTCTCTTGTTTTTTTTTTCTAAATTTTACTCTATTTTTTGAATTTTTTCCTTTTTTGGATAATTTCCACATTTTTAATGTTTAATTTATCATTTTTTAACTTTTCATTTAGCGACGGAATATCCATCGCTAATGCCGTCGCAAATAGCATCGCCGTCTAAATTAACGCTCGGACTGACGGAGTGACTAAATTGGTCCCCGCGAAACATCGGGGATTAAATTGGTTCACCGGGTAAACATTGTGGACTATTTAGGCTTTTGCCCATATATTTTTTGTTAACAAATATCATAATACCAATACAATTTTCAGTCATGGGTTTTTTCAGTCGTGTATTTTGAAGTAGGTCAATATTTACATGTTGGTATGAATTGCTTAAATCATTGTCAGTAGTGCAAAATGAGATGTTTCTAGTGAATCGAAGTCGCTCAATAATTTTCTAAGAGTAGTGTAGGTCTTCATCAGTAGTGTATATTCTTATATTTGCAATGTTTCTAATGAATCAAAGTTGCTCAATAATTTTGTAAGAGTTGTGTAAGTGTAGTGAATCATTGATAAGTTTTTTAGTCACCCAATTAGCACTTACTTAATATAAAATGTTTAAATGTCCGTCAATAGTGCAAGTGTTAGGTCCTGATTATCAACTCGATGATCCTAGGCAAGAATTCTAAGTGTAGAATACACTTTGTAATTGTGCTTTGATTTTATTAGCTGTCTTTGTAATTAGGGGCTTTTATTGAATTTATCCTTAGATTAGGACTAGCTTGTTATTTATACCAAGTTTGTTTGGTATAAATACTATTGTAAACATTGTGCTTAATACATAAATTTATTGAATTGATCCGAAAGGATTCACAATCCAATTCTGTTTGCTAATATCGCCTGATGTCGCCTGTTGACAACCCATGAGTCAACACCGTCTCACTAGGTTGGCTCGTTGTCACTTGAGGTTGTGACGGTTTGAGACTTCCATCCAATCCTCCAGTTGAATCCAAAGGATTCATGTCTATGGATGTTGTTACAAGTTCTGATTGAATTTGTGAACAGACACTTGTTCTGGGCCGATAGTAATTGGAACTTGAATCCCGGCCTCAGTTGACGCGAGGGATTCGTGCTGCGGCTCAAGATTGAGCGAAGAAAGGTCCTCAGCACATGGAGTGATGATTGGCGTCGTGTTTGAAGTAGTCATGGGGAGAGTAGTGTCAACGGGTTCAGTGGATGGGAGTTGAGGTTGAGAAACCGTCGGACAAATGAACCTCCTCGTCAGACTCCGTAGCTTCGGACGAGGTATCCGTGTGAGGAGTTAGTTCGCATTCAGCGTCCTCATGGGCTAGTGTTCAATTCAGGCATAGTTGCCTCTTGAATTGGACTTGGCCGCGTTTCTGCTTCGAGCGGTGCCTCATTTGTTTGAACCTCCTCAATAGGCTCTTGGAGCACTTCTACAATGACGGGCTGTTCAACCGCAAGTTCTTGAGCCACCTCATCAATCATTGCATGGTCAAGACCTTGAGTTGAGTCCTCCACTTCGAGTTCCTGGGCTACTTCATCAATCAAGGCAGCCTCAGGGTCGCGTGTTGAGAGCTAACGTTGAAGTCTGTCGGGGGCCCTCTGATCATCGCCTCTGTGAGATGATGGTCCCGACAGTACAATATGTACACGTCTTCCATGGGGTCGGCAAGACGAAGTAGTTCGAAGGGAATAGGCATCGGTTGTAGCTGAAGGTCAGCGGGCTTCGGATTGTGGAAGAAGCACAACTTGGGTGGTGTATACTCACCACCGGAGGTAGTCGTGGAATCTCCTCGTGAACCTCCATTAAGTGGCTGATGAGCAGGGAGAACCATCGAGCATAGGGAAGATTCTTCGACTTTCTATTAGCCTTCTAATGAACTTGATCGGTCAAGTCATTCCATATCAACTGGGCCATGTCACAGAGTTTCGAGAGAAAGCAGTCCCGAGAAATAGCTGAAGAATGTTCCCATTCCCTTTGTCAAAACCAGCATGCTTGGGAGACAGGCACTTGTTGATAATCCCAAACAGTGTCTTCCACGGATGAGGAATTCCACTGCTCTGAAACTGAGCTAGTCATCCCAGCGGTGGCCTATAACCCATTTGGAGAAAGTCATGCACCAATTCAGCATATGTAGGAAGTGGGTCATAGTTCTAACTAAATGATAGGTCTAACACCATCCCAAGCTGGTGCTTATCAATGTTGAGATGTCGCATGCCGAGTTTTGTGGTGAACTGGTATTCCCATTCACACTATGTCCAGTCATGCAGCACCAAAACTGCTGTAGTTATACCATGGGTACCGATGCTGTTAGAGTGAGAGCAGACCACATCTGATGACCTTTAAGGATTGACACGATGATCTCGTCTGGGCACCTGAAGGTGTCGAGATCGAGCTGAAAGTTTGTGTCTTGTACGTCTATGTATAGAGTGCGTTCGTATATATGATTGTATTCCGGATAGTGAGCCATCTGAAAACAAGGAAAACTTTATTAGTTCAAATTTATTATTGAACAAGTTTGATAATAAAAAATGTTATAGAAATGTAGAGTGAGATAGTTTGAAGAAAAATTTCTAATTTTGGTGTTTTATCATGTAAATGACTTAGCGAAATTTCGTCCGTGCTTTTTATCGATCGAGAATAATATTCACTAAAGAATTTTTTCTAAGTGCTGTGATAGTTCTAATTATCACTGTTCACTGCGTGCAATTTTACGATCGAAAATTTTATTCGCTGATTTCAACTACAGTGATGATGACTTAGTAAAATTGTCTAAGTGTTGAATGATACGCGTATACTGTAGCCCAACAATTTACGATCGAGAGAATATTTTCCATGTAAATTTTTGATCGAGAAAAAATGTTTTCCGTGTAAATTTACGATCGAAAAAGATTTTCCCGAGCAATAAAATTTTTGTTCTGGCAATTTTCGAACGAGATAAAATTTTGATTAGAAAATTTTTCGAAGTGTTGAAAACTATGCAAAGTACTGTAGCCGTCTAATTTTACGATCGAGAAATGTTATTCGCTAAGGTCTACAGTGAAAAGGACTTAGAAAATTTTCCGTTTGAGTTATATTGTATCCGTGTTATCAGCTTCGATCCAAAAATTTCGTTTAGGTAATTAACGAGCGATAAATCGTTTTCAATTCTAGAAGTGTTTTCGCTGTGAAGTTTGTCGATCGAATAAATTATCAACGAGAAACTAAGTCAAACGCCGAAAAAAAATTCGGATCGAACAAAATGATTTCAAAACCTTAACAGGTTTTCGCTGCTACTATTTTACGATCGAGAAAGTCAGCATTGACAAATTAATTTCACCACCGCCAAATTACGATCGATAAAAATGACTTCTAAAATCAAGTTTTCGATAGTAAGTTTTTTGCTCGAGAAAATTGCATCGAGAATTAATAAATATCCAAGTAAGTTTTTAGCTCAAATAAAATCCTATTTAAAATTAACGTATTCGAGGGTAAGTTTTCGGTCAAAGTCATCGATTATTCAGACTAACACAAAATTAGCGATCGAAAATCTTTTTCGATGCAAACAGTGTCTCAATCAAATAAGATTTCAATTGACACTGTTTGCGAGCGAGAAAGTTCTTCGACTTCTGTGAACATTCAATACCCAGTCAGTCGAAAATTGAAATTTCAAGCATTTTAAACATAGATTACCGAAGAACTATACTACCAGATAGTGCGAAAGCACGAAAACTACCTTAAATCCCAGATATTATACTAGATATTCGTATAAAAAGGCCTAAATCCCTGTGAAATAGCATTCTGTTTTCAAACTTTGAACTCAGACGAAAATTCTAACACATAATCATGCGAAAAACTCCATAATATAGATGCAAACTATGATTAATAGCACGCAAACCTAATAGTCGTCGATTCTACCTTAAAAAGACGATTATCTGTAGAAAAATAAAGATTGAAGGGATTTGAGAGTCGTCTTTCTGACAGATGTTTTCGCGAGAGAAACTTAATCGACACTGTTAATTTTTCGATTGAGGTTTTTGCATGAGATAAATATTTTCGACTGCAAAAAGGTACTTTTCTCTAATGGGCTGACAATGCTATTGGACTTTTATTATAAGACAGGCCCATTAGATTTTTCGCTCGAGAAACTTGGTTCGAAAAATTACATTTTGACCCAGTTTTTTCGATAGTAAATTTCCTAATTTAACAGATTAGCCCCAATTGCAATGAATCACATAATTGCTCCCCCTAAAATTTATAAGAAATGCGATTAACTCCCTAAATGTCTGAATGGTACAGTCTGGCTCCTTGGACGAATTTTGAAAATCTGTAGCATTAAAAATATTAGAGTTAATCCATCATGAAGATAAAAGTGTGGCTACGAGGGGGGGGGGCATTAGGCTTGTAAAAAATTATGCTTATTCCTTACAAGAATCCTACGATGTAGTAACCTAGAGATGTCTACTTATGCAAGTGATGAAGATGCCTGATATATCCTAGTTACATCAGGTGTGTATTGGTTCTGTTTCACAGTAAAAAGGAAATAACTGAAAAGTAAATGCGAGACAGGATTTTTATAGAGGTTATATCCCCAACTTGGGTTTACTCCTCTCCTCGAGGTTTGCTCCTCGAGAGTTTAATCAATAACTATAATGTCAGCTTAGCTGGTTATAAAACTGATTGATTGGCCCAATACACAACCGAAACAAGTCGCACACTAGTCACTACTAGGTTACCGCACGCCGAGTTTCGCTACTGGGAATCTCCAATTCCTGACAGGAAACAGCTCGCTACCGAAGGGCCCCTGGAACTCGTCCTTCCCTTCACGTGCGCGTAAACGTCGACCTTGCCTCCTTGCGTATTGCTTACGTCCAAAGACAACACGTCCAAAGACAGAATATATGGATGGTGGATGGTGATAATAAGGATGAATCACTCGTGCAGTGATGGAATCGCAAGTTAAAGCTCAGGTCGGCAGAAGGTGATCACAGATATACGCTCAAATAGCCACAGATATATCGCAAGTGTGAGATGGCTATAAATAATAATCTTCTGCTAAAAAACTCTCGTGTTCGTATACTCGCAAGTTCTTAGTCCGGCAATCTGAAGTATTTCTCATATATATAGACCTTTCCAATCATCACTCACATGCAAACTCAATCTCAAGATTATTACCAAATTAAGCACATATTCCATGTAATTTTCGAGTAAATAAATATGCCATGTAAATCATGCTATTCATAAATATTCACAACGGTCATAAGCTCATAATAGCATGATCATTATCCATATAAAAGTTCAGATTTGTATTAAAGGCATATTCAACTAATTCGGATGATATTTCCATAACAGCACTTTTCATATGTGATATCCAGCTATCTAGAATAAATTAATCAGGATTTACTTTCCATATTTAGCATACGAGATAGCATCAGATCAGTATATTTTCCATATTCAGCATAGAGATAAGATCAAATCACATATTTCACGAATTCATATATTCTGGCATATCTTTACATATATCAGAGATCTCATCCGTTTCAGCACATACCATATTTGTTAGGTCCTCGAGAATCAACACCTATGATCATAGACTACAATCCTAAGTAATTCTATTAGAATTATATGAAATCTAAGTTCGATCGAAAAACTCAATTTGAAACCTTGAGAGAGAATTCGTTTAGTGAGAGAATGATTCTGCTGTTTCTCTCTCTAGAATTGGATTGTGAAGTCTTTCGGATCAATTCAACTATTTTCTGTATTAAGCACAATGAATACAATTGTATTTATACCCAACAAGCTTAGTATATATAACAATTAGTCCTAATCTAAGGACAAATAAAATAAAAGCCCCTAATTACAAGGACATCTAATAAAATCAAAGCACAACTCTAACGTACATTCTACATTCTCCCCTTTGTGCTTGATTGCTCTTCTGCACTATCTGTCCTCGTCGGGCGTAGAATGACTTGCGCAAGCCCAGCGCAAGCTCGTAGTTCCTTATGGTGTTCCTCAGCTCTAACCGCTCGTCGATAGCTTCAAGTAGCTCAAGCCGAAGCGGTTTCTCTCTCACGAACTGATGTTGGAGAAGCATGGTGTCTTCGTTGATTTCTTCCAACCTTTTGTCGATATCCCTCCATGAAGACTATAACCTTAGAGGTTTCTTCAATACCTGTCTAAGGAAAACACAATTAGACAATAACATGCAGTACTAACAGCTTCCGCCCAGAACTGCTTAGTGTTAGGAATGATTTAGCAGTGTCCAATATCCATTTGTTAAAATCACTTCACGTACGCAAACTCTCTAAACCACAAAACACTGTTCAAGTATTCAATGAATGTTTTAATCTTTATCAAAGGGTTATTGGATAATCTGGCTTTATAAGTGGTATCGGAGCAAGTGTGTAGGTGAGGAAACTTCATTAGGTAACGCAAAATCTGTTAGGGAGTGTGCGCTCGGAATGCCATACGAGGACTAGGAATAGTATAGGGCGCACGATGATGTATAGGTCGCTAGACAGTTTCATTGTATATACTGTCAAAATAAAGTAGTGAATATTAATTTCATTAAAATAAAGGCATTATTATTTATTTATCGAATTTAAAGTCTACTTGGCATCCGGCGGTGCGATAAATAAATAACACCTGAATGTTTGAGTTAGACGTCTGATTCTCGTGGAGACGAGGGAGGTTTATAAGCATTATTTATATTTATACCTTTTTAAATATAAGTTAATATATTTGTAAATAACTAAAAAATTTAAAATTTAATTATGTTAATCATGTAATTAAAATATTATAATGGCATATAAAGTAATAACGTTAAAATACATTAAAAAGTTAGATAGATCACTCCATCGCCGTGATGTTGGATCACCTAGGTTTTTTTGGTGATCTGAAATATGAAATATCACCTCATTTTCACACTAGGTGATCCATCATTCCGGTGATGACTTATCACCTAGACTAAACAAACACAGTGATAATTGGTAAACGAGAGGATCACGGTGATGTTTTGGAAGATCACTCCCAAAACAAACACCCCCTTAAAGTGTAAGAAATTCTAACGTGTTTTCTCATCTCAACAAGAACTTATGGTGTTGTTCCGATTATAAATAGAATATTCACGTTGTCTCGGTGAAAATTTTAGTGCCGAAAAAGTATTCAACGATTCAGGCGTTTTTCAGCTTGAAAAGAATTCAATTATAGATGCACTTACTAGTTACTACAAGTTAACAAACACTTAACGACTAACTCTTAGAAAGGGTCAACTTTCAAACAATTAAATGACTAGTTAATGGTAATAATTCTTACCAGGTCAGCAAGGGCCGATTCACGACTTATAGAAGGGAAGAATACTTCTGCAAACTTACCTTCATTGAAGTAAGTTTTACTCTATTAACTACTACCACTGAATAATCATATACACATACATATTTCATAAAAAAAAAAAATCGTGACAGGAATATATATATGTATGGACTAATTTAGATATTTTAATAGTCGGAAAAACGAAGAACGATGTCGATATCAGTTGGCCGGTTCATAGTCTCGAACTAACGTTACATATTTACATGTGGTTGATCCATTGGTGGGTGGACTTCATCAACGGTCTCTTTTTCTTTTAACATAATTCTTCCTCCTTTTTTTCCAAGGAAGCATGTTTTTTTTTTTACATTTTTTTTCCTCCAAATTGGTTTTTAGCTAAGTAAAACTTTGGTAGCTTCGTTAGAAATATGAAAATGTAGTTTATAGATATTTAAAATATTATTCTTGTCACTAGTTATGAGTTATAATATGGTCATCTTCTGATATGTTTCGATGAAAACTATTTTAGACCATGATGGCACTATTTGACCTTATTTGCTGGAATTTAAGCTTAATTTTACTTGATACACATGGATAAATGCTGAAATATAAATAATTGGGTAAATATGCATATATCGAAATTGACGGAAGATATTCAATTACATCTTCCATATTCCCATCGTAAATTTAAAGTTAGGCCAAGTCCAACAGAAACAAGTCAAAATCATCCCTTATTAATATCAATTTTTTAAATAAATAATAATTTATTAATCTTTCCCCCTTTATATACGCTACCTTCCTCCTCGTTTCATAAGCATAACTGCCTAAAACCCGACTCCTCATCATCTCATTTCAACTCATCTCCTTTTTTTCGTTTTTCTTCTTCAGATTCATCTCTTTTTCTCATAGCTTCCTCCGTCGAATCCGTCGGAAGTAATGGAAGATTCCTCCGTCGTAGCCTACAATCGCTACGCCAACGCGAATCTGCCGAATCCAGAGCCGCCACGTGGCCTGAACTCGCCGCCGTCTCCGCCATCTTCGCCCGACGTAAGCCTGGAGGTGATCGGGAAATTCATCAAGGACAAGACGTCCGCCATCACCAGGCGCATATCGTCCCTGAGGAGCAGCGACGACGGAGATTACGACGACGAGGACGGCGCCGAAGACAAGGTGAAGGAATTCAAAATCACGGGGATAAGAGTCACCAAATCGCCCAAATCGGAAAGCCCTAGGTACCAGCTGAAAGGGCGAGTTGCCTTCTTCTCGCGATCGAACAACCGCGACTGCTCCGCCGTCCGATCGTTCCTCCGCGAGAAAAACGTTCAATTCGTCGAGATAAACGTCGACGTCTTCCCTAATCGAGAGAAGGAGCTCTTCGATCGAACTGGATCTCTGTCCGTGCCTCAGATATTCTTCAACGAGGTGCTGATCGGAGGCATCGTCGTCCTCAACTCGCTGAGGAACGGCGGATTGCTGGACTCCAAGATGCAGGAGATTTTGGGGAAAAAGTGCGGCGACGACGCGCCGGCTCCGCCGGTGTACGGATTCGACGACGGCGACGCGGAATCGGAGGAGGACGACGTGGCGGCGGTGGTTCGGGCGGTGAGGGGAAGGCTTCCGATGAGGGATAGGGTTACGAGGATGAGGATTGTCAGGGGTTGCTTTGAAGGGTGTGAGCTCGTCGAGGCCGTGATTGGTTGCTTGGACTGTGGTAGAAAGAAGGTAAAACCTATATTAATTATTTTTATATATTCTATTTTTTTTCTTATTTATTTTCGCTGCGTTGATTTTAAATAAAATTAACATTTCTAAAAAAATGTCTGACTTCAAGAGTGTGACATGCATAGGGGTTTAGTGAGGGTTTTAATTTTTTTATATTTACAGTATATATAATATAAGGTTGCTGTGATCGGACTCGGAGATAGTTACGAGGCCTAATAATCATTTAATTTGATGTAATCGATAAAGGTGCGAACACTAATAATGAAGACCACGAGAGAAAACGATGATTTGCTTTGTCTACCTTCGATAAGCCTTGGTTAAAAAAACCTTGTTTACTTATTTCAATGTGGTACAGTTTCATGCTATGATGACGTTTTAGCAGCAAAACATCGCATTCTATCTAGGTTTATTTTGTTATTTATTAATTAAATATCTCTAAGTTGGTTTGGGAAAGTCAGCTGATTTAGGATGTTTTGAATAGAATATGTCATAAAGCACGGTTTTCTTGAATTATATTCAGCTGATCATTATGTCAAGCATACGTTTCCTTTACTGTTCAATTTGACAAAAAATGGCGTTGAAAGCTCTTATTTATTGCATTGCATTGTGTGGCTCGAACCTACTTGTGGAAAGAATTGTCGTAGTTTATACTTCACTTTCATTTAGGTGTTATATAAAATACGTGTTTGGGCCCAGTTGACTTTACTAGAAGTTCAATGTCTAGAGAACAACTAGTTAGGTTACTGATATTGATAAAGAATCCCATTTGTCACTGAAATCTATTAGCTGGGACACACATAATGTATTATTTTTAGAATTTTCAGTGAAGTGATTGAAGAGACATTGGGGATACTACAGTGCTATAACAGCTTTTCTTGAATGTGAATTCCTTTATTCATCAGACAGCTGATTATCATAACTGTTATATCTTGTTAACTCTTTGTAGGCTATTGAAATTGGAAAGAAGATGGCAAGGAAGCATTACATCCATCATGTTTTTGGGTAAGATCCACTCTTTCCTCTATGATGCATTCCTTTTTATTTTCTTTCCATATTACGTCCCATAACAGCGTGTCTGAATTCAGAGAAAACGAATTCGAAGATGGGACCCAATTGTACCGACTCCTCGAACACGAACCCTTCGTCGCAAATCCCACAACTTTCGAGGATCAGTGAACGACAACGAGCCTCGAGACGCTTCTGCATTGGGCGATAAGCTATTCTGCCTTCTATCTGCAATACTCGAATCGTACGCTTCCGATGATCGTCAGAATCTCGATTACATTGGAATAAGCAACAGCGAAGAGTTCAGAAGGTAAAAGCATATTTCGGCATACGCTAAGTTCAAGAATTGAAAAAGAAAGTAAAGATTTATTTATGCAGATATGTGAACTTAGTGGAGGAGCTGCAGAGAGTGAACCTACACACACTTACATCGTACGAAAAGCTCGCCTTCTTCATGAATCTACACAACGGCATGGCCATCCATGCGGCTATCAAGATTGGAAATCCCGGGAACATGATTGACAGGAGGCAGTTTTTTGCCGATTTCATGTATATTGTCGGAGGATATCCATATTCGCTGAGTTCCATCAAGAACGGCGTTCTCAGAGCCAATCGAAGGGCGCCTTCTCGCTTATGAAGCCCTTTGGCAAGAACGACAGGCGTCTGGAGGTATGATTCGAAGTTCGAATGACCCTATATTATCTGGCTTAATTATTTTTTTGGTCTTTATATTAGAGGTGATGCTAGTTTCAATTTTAGAACGACACGTCTCAAAATTGAAGTAATTAGAGGTTAAGATTGCAATTCTATGACAATAAGTTCTAAAAAATCGAATCAATTTGAGGACGACTACTTCAACCTTGAAACTTATTGTTCTCAAATTGCTTCAATTTGAAACTTACGTCGTAGAGTAGCAACATTTATTTTATGTCCTCAAATTGCTAAATTTAGAGATTATTGTCCTAAAATATCTAACCCTAATTTAGGTGTCCTTAAAATGTTGCTCTTCCAAATATACATGGACTTAAATTAAGCTTAATTATCTGTTAGAAATTTCACAATGATCGATAGAGTAAGGCGTGGACGTGGCATTTCGGGCCGCCTCACTGGGTCAACTCGCCCACCTCACTTCGTTAAGCAATTAGCCTGACTATTCATCCTCTTTCTTCCCAATTGTGTGAAGGTGGCCGTCGAGAAACTCAACCCGCTCATACATTTCGGGCTATGGAACGCAACGAGGGGAAGCCCGTCCCTCAGATTCTTCACACCGCGGAGCGTCGAGTCAGAGCTCAAATACGCAGCTCGGGAATTTTTCCAGAGGGACGACGCAATGCTCGTAGACTTGTCGAAGAGGACCGTTCATCTCTCCTCATAATGAAATGGTACGCTTATAGTCACATATTTTCCTGTTGTTTAGTATTATAAACTCAATGGCTTGTGACGACAAATTTGCAGGTATAGCGCTGATTTCGGCCAAGAGAAGGAAATGTTGAAGTGGATTGTGAACTACTTGGACGCAAGCAAAGCAGGCCTTCTAACGCACCTTCTGAGCGACGGAGGGCCTGCGGACGTAGTTTACCAGAAATTCGACTGGTCTTTGGATTCTTGACCATATCATATCCTAATATAATACATATGCCATCATTGTCCTCTCTTCTTGGTGTGTTACTAGCATAGTACTATACATATATAGTGTTTTGAAAGAAAGATTTAGTTATGTGTGTTACTTGGCTTCTTCTTACAATAGTGAGTCAGAGAAGCACTGTTGTATAATGCCCACGTTTTCAAATCAACGCAATGAAAATGCATCAAGACTAAACCAAGTTGAATTTTTTCAATAGCAGGGGGACAGAACAGAGATGAATATATTATTTCAAGTCTTTCGTCGCCGTTCACTCGCTACTACTCCCAAGTGACGGAAATCATGGAGTTTGCGACGCCTCTTCTTCGAACGTCGAATTCTTATCGTAGTCGAGGGTCTTGGAATCGCCTGGAATGGCATGCGTTAGTCGGAATGGCTTCGTTCCTTCTTCCTTAAGCTCGGTATAGCAAAACGACCATAGCAGCTGAAATTATAACAAGAATACGCTAAGAATTCGTCCTGCGCTCTTTTTTTTTTTGCGAAGTCGGTTAATAACGCTCTTATAACATGAATTTGGTCGGTGCGATTGAAGTTCCTTTGGATTCTTCGCCCGTCGGGCAGGCGAACGCCAACCCTACATAGAAGGGTTCTATCGGCGCCTTTTGGTTCTTCGGGCAAAGGAGGATAAGAAGGCTTCTCGGATTCTTCCTTCTCTTCGCTCGGTTCTTTCGGGTTAGTTCCGTCGTGCTCTTTCTCGATGTTATTAATAGTCTCCATAGACGCTGCGAGCGCTCTCTGCAATTCTTCATCCTCATCGTAGGCAGCTTCTTCCTCCTCAGCAACCAACGAATTTGAAATCTTGGGGTAAACGAAACAGTTCCAAAAGTCGTATGACCCATTGATTTTTTTTTTGGTCCTGTATATTGTGGAGGGCGAATTTAGGGTGGAATTATAGGACAACAAATTTCAAAATTAAGCAATTAGGAACATCATACGTCGAAACCCTAGATTTTGCCCCAAATTCTATGGTTCCGGCGAATTTAAGGGGTGACATTCTATGGAAAATAACTTTCAGAATTACGCAATTTTGCCACAATTTTGGGTTTCAATGTTCGTAATAAATTGCTTAAAATTTAAAATTATGGTCTATAATGTCAACCCCAAAATTCTCTTTCCCTATAATGCCACCCCCACGAAAAATTACAGGAGTGAAGATAACTGACGACAAATTGAATATCGCTTCCAAAGCAACCCCAATCAGATAGAACGTGTGAATAATGTTTTGAGAAATATATTACCAGGAATATGAGAAACCGTAGAACGAGGATTATCTCGGGGGCGCTTGTGAGAAGATAGGCTGATGTGATTATTCGAGGGATTACCATCCATGAATGGTACTAGATCCTGAATCAAGATTAAACAAATTCCTGTCTCTACGCCATGAACGCATTTTTTGGCCAGTGATGGGATCGATCACGAGAACTGCTGGGATGTTATCTAGTTTGTAATAGGTGCACACCTTTCTACCCTCCTCGGTATCATCATAGATCTGTAATTAAATCAAGTAGAACAGTTCGAAAAGAAACTAAAGGATGTAAGAAATAGGGGAGGGGGTGATATTAGTTATAAGACAAAAAAACCTGCCAGAAGACGAAATTATTTTGATGGTTTGCTCTACGGCTTCGTTAGCCCAGGTGTCCCGATTCAGCTAGAAAAATGAAATACAATGTTAAATCTCAGACATGTTGTAAGCTAATCCAAAAACGAACCGAAAGGAGATATAAGGAGCAAGAGAATCAGAGCTAGGGGCCGAAGAAGAGAGTTGGATTCTGATAGGGAATATTAAAACTACATCCTTCAAAGGGGAAAAAATAGTTTGGTGTCGATGAACACATTATTTTATATCTAGTTAGAAAGAGGCGAGAAGGAATACCATGTGAGAGTTAAACTCGTTGGTGGACTGCACATTCACTAGAAGCCACTTATTCTGCATCTTTGCATTATCTTTAGCCTAGCTAGCCGATTAGTATTACTACACCAGATTTCTAAAAATAATAGAAAAACAGTCACTTGTTAGAAAAGAAATGAACAACCTTTTCAAAAGTCCCTAGAAACATCAAGGCAAACGGAGGACGGTACAAAAATGCGAGGTCGTCCTGCACTTCATTGTCTGCAGAGAAGACGAGCCTCGTTCTGTTCCCCATACTCTTGGATGTTTCATTTCCTCCTCGAAACTTTCGGAAAGGAACGACAGAGCAAGTTGGGTATGAAGAACCTTCCTGCCTTGGCGGCCTAAGAGACGAGAACAATATAGGTTCAAAACATCAAGTCCTCACAAGTATTCGACGTTAATTAAAGAATGAAGGAAGTGGAGAATATAATATACAAAATTTTAAAAATGATGCACTCCTTATAAACTTGATGAATAAAGAGGTCTTGGGTACGAATCTCACATCAACTCATTTAAGAAAATTATGCATCTAAGACTAGATAATAAAGAAATCAGTCAAAGATGATGTCAGGGGTGTGTTGGAAATATAACATATAAAATTAAAAAGTAAATGATACACTCCCGACAAGCTGAAGCTTTTAGGTGAAGTGGTCATTCAACAGATTATAGGCAAATCAACAGTAGTTTTAGACTGCTCCCACTAATATTCATGAACTGGAGAGAAAACATACCCATACATAATCGGATGATCGTAAAGAACATCCCTTTTCACTGGTAAAGGTGCTCGTACATCTGCATCGTACATTCGACATACAATGGATTCAAATAAGACACAAAACCTTTGAAACTACAATATTCAGTTCAATAGTTTTATTGGTCGAAAAATACGTGCCTGGGAATGAATCACTGAGTATTGGATCATTTTCCGCAGGTAAAGATGGCGCTGCAACTGACCGCCATCATTTCCTACGTAAAATAGTTGAACTGCGTCCTCAAGTTTCCAGCTAGTTTCCTATGTTATGTGGGAAAATGAGCAAACATTTTAAGAATAATCGAGGACGAAAAATATTCGAGTTAAAAATCAATAAGACGAGCAGCATAGAAGGAAAAAAATGAAGATTTAGGAGCTTCTTGGCTTTCCTTTTTAGTTCTCTTTCAGGTATATGAAGGCAAACGAATAAAATCGAGGTTTCCAGTTCAGTGGCCATCCATATTGGCATAGATGTAAGATTAAATCTCTAATATCGATGAAGAAAATTCGAATCAAATCAAACCAACTATTACTAAGCGTAGCAAGTTTAACTAACAAGCTGTAAAATCTGAGTATGGGAAAACATTAACCGACAAATTAATCACCAACAAAACATGTTCACCACCAACCAACAGCGAAAAACCCAGCTGAAGAAAATGAAGGAACCCCAAAGACACATCTTAGTTAGTGACATACGAAGAAACAAATAACGATTCATGTCCCGTCAAACGGATACGCCCATGTAAACGAAATTAATCAACACAATCGAGAAAAATTCACCTAAATCTAAGTAATCCCTACGAAAACCTGCAGAAATTGACGAGCTGTATCAGCTGTTTGGGCAACCGCGATTTCTAGAAACGAAGAAACCATACTTTGCTGTTCGCTCGGAGATAAAGCACCATCCATCGCCATTGTTATAGAATTTATCGACAATATTTTTTCTGGAAAATTTTCCAAGATTGTGAGCAATTGATGATTCTGTAATGTGATGTGGTTTTTGTTGATTTCAGAGAGTTGTGGTTGAAGTGGGGGATTTTTAAGTAAATGGCCTTTGACGTGATCAACGTTAAAAAAAGTAGCCTTCAAATGAAAAATGACTTTAATGCCCTTAAGGGGTCTCATGCGCCCATGTTGTGCAGCAATGGGCGGGACCTCTGCTTGCATGAGCGGGACCTCTGCTATATAGCAGGTCCCATGCCCAATATGGGGGGTCTCATGTGCTCATGTAGGCGGGACCTCTGCTTGCCTGGGCGGGACCTCTGCTATATAGCACAGGTCCCATGCCCAATGTGGGGGGTCTCATGTTGGGCGGGACCTCTGCTTTGTATGGGCGGGACCTCTGCTAGTCTCATGTGCTCATGTAGGCGGGACCTCTGCTTGCCTGGGCGGGACCTCTGCTATATAGCACAGGTCCCATGCCCAATGTGGGGGGTCTCATGTTGGGCGGGACCTCTGCTTTGTATGGGCGGACCTCTGCTATATAGCACAGGTCCCATGCCCAGTATGGGGGGTCTCATGTGCCCATGTGGGCGGGACCTCTGCTTTGCATGGACGGGACCTCTGCTATATAGCACAGGTCCCATGCCCAGTATGGGGGGTCTCATGTGCCCATGTGGGCGGAACCTCTGCTTGCATGGCGGGACCTCTGCTATATAGCACAGGTCCCATGCCCAATATGGGCGGGACCTATGCTATATAGCACATGTCCCATGCCCAATATGGGGGGGTCTTATATAAAAAAAATATGTGTTGGGGATTTGAACCCACGACCTACTACTTGAATGTCAGACTACACAACCACTAGATACGCCCCACAAAAATACATGAACGGTGATGGGTATATATATGAACGGTGAGGCGATTTTCTTTTTATAGATTATCGGAAAAAAATCTCACAAATAATAAAACGAAAAAGGAAATATTAGTAAAACAGATTCGCTGGAATTACAATTTCGTCCTCGTGTTTTACTGCTCGTGTAAATTTTATATTATTTGAGGCTACAATCGCCCTCGTATTTTACTCCCCTTCTAATTTTAGTCCCCACATTATTTGATGTTACAATTTTCATCCTTATATTTTACTGTCTGTGCCATTTTCGTCCCTATATTATTTGAAGTTGCAATTTTGCAACAATTTATACTTTTTTATTACAATAACTGTTGAAGAATCGTTAGTTGCTACCCGCCAAAAAAATAAAGTATATAATTTATTAATAATAGATATATAAGTAAAGTATATTGATTTTTATGCTATGATTTGAATTTTAATAACATAAATAAATTAATATTAAAGAAGTTGATCAATATACCTTCCATCTTGAATTCTTCCTTTCTTATTTTTTCCTATTTTTTCATTTTTCTTTTATGTTTTTTATTTCTTTTTTAAAACGGACGGGCTAGGCCGCCAGGCCCGCTATACGCCTGCAGGCGTCGCGGGCCTTCATTCTCAGGCCCATCAGTAGGCGGGCTTGCCCGCGCCCGCCCCTCCAATGGCGGGCTTTGGCAGGCTACCAGCCGGCCCGCGCCGTCGACCCGTTTGACAGCTCTAGCTTCATGTGTAGGGTTGGCAACGGGCGGGGGGGGGGGGGGGGTGGGGACCTAATCCCCGTCCCCGTCCCGCGATGCTTTCGGGGACAAAATTGTCCCCGTCCCCGCGATGCTTTCGGGACAAAATTGTCCCCGTCCCCGCCGGATCCTCGCAGGGATTCAATTTTTTTAAAAAAAATTAATAGTTTAAATATAATATATAAATTTAAATATATTTCGTTATAATATATATAAATTATAGTTTATATATATATTTGTATTAATTTAATATTATTTAATCTATATTTAATATTATTTGAATATTATTTAAATAATAATATATATTCTATATATATTATAATATATAAATAGGGGCGGGGCGGGGATCCCCGCGGGGAAAATCTGTCCCCGTCCCCGCCCGCGCGGATAAAAAAATCGGCAGAATCCCCGCCCCACTGCCATCCCGACTCATGGGTGTGTATATATAATATAGAGAGGGGGAGAGCTATTCAATTCAAACAGTGATTGAGAGAGTTGAGCTTTCTATGCCTTTCCTTATAATTATTATTAGTTATTTTGTTTTGGCTGAGTATCCCCACATAGCTCCACAATCCGAATAAGTTAAGTTTGATTCGAATATGAAATTTGTTATCGGCTAAAAAACGTTGTCTATGCCATCATGAATCAATTGAATATATTTCCGAGATGTTTATTCCAGTAGTTTATGCAAAAACCACACTTGTGTAATGATAGAAATAATAACTAGAAAAAAAAAAGTTCATCTTAAAATCTCGACGAGACCGACTTCCTTCCAAGGATCTTACTATCCTGTTGGATCTTCTCTCTATATCTCTGAACGTGAATCCACTGTAGAGACAAGGTTCATCTTTGTGAGAGCAACTCTCAATCAAAGAATCATATGAAGGGCATAAGAAGTAAGCAACCGAGAATCTCTCAAACCCTGTCATTAGCCATCACTCTGTGTTGCACGCTCTTGTACACGTCATTGCTCCAAGCCTACAGAAAAAATACAATACATACGAGCATCTGGAAATAGCAATTGCTCCTTAAAATAGGAAAATCTAATATTACCTGGAAAAGGTCGCGATATTGACGATAAGGGCGTCCTTACGAGGCTTCACGTCGTTCCATTTCCCGTCCTTCATAACCTGAAGGCCCCGACTTCGTCCTGGTGAAGGATCGTTAGGAAATCGCTGTCAGTGTGTGGGACCAAACCGTACGTATGTCCAGACGAATATGGACCATATGGGTATCTGTTCAGACGGAGGGGGAAGCAAGTGCGCTCGTCGCATGCTATTCTCTTCGAACGCTTCGATGTTTTGCCTAAGCTCTCGATCAATATCGTGCTCAGCAATTTCGCGAGCTTCTGCATCCGATGCGTACTCCACAATCACGTCTCTGTATATACGATCGCAACGTCGTCAGTAATTTTTTAATGACCATTGCATGTAAAAGCTTAATCTTGAAGAATGTATATTGCATACTAAATGAAGTCGTAAATATAATACATATGTTGATTATTGCATGACCACTTTACCTCAAAGGACTAAGATTGTTGGAAGTATATCATCTTTTATTTCATATTTGATAACAATCCCACATACGTTTAGGCTTATTTCATTCACCTAAAAGTCTAGGCTATAGGGAGTGTATCTTTTTTTTAGATATATTGCAGACAAACCAACTTACATCTATAGGTTGATTTCTTTCTTATCGAGCATTAGACATGAAAATTTCGTGACGGTTCATACACATCACCTCTAGCCATGGGCTATATGAACCATGTAAACGATCATTCCACGCACCTAAAGGTTTAAGGCTGAGGAATGGTATCACGGGTTTAAATTTATATATGTTATTTCCAATAATTTTCTTGCACGAATAATTACCGAAGATCGAGAAACTCTCCGTAGCACGAAGCATCGGAGATCTTTTCGAGGGAAATGTGGAACGCCTCGCTCCAGGAAAAGTACTCCGGAGATTTTGCCGTTGGAGTCCCCCACCTGTAAGATCCATTCAAAATCCCGCCCTTCGATTTCGTCTCGAAGGGCGCATCGAAAACCCTAATTTGCCTCTCTCATTTCGTCAATTAGCTCGCCCGACTAATCCCATGGTTGACCAACTGAAAGAAACCCCACTCCGAAGAAGCGCGGGCTATGTCTTCGACGCACTTACCTGCCTTTTCGGTCGATAGGTCGCCAAGGTCTATCAGGGGTAATTCGGTAAATACCACGTCGTCGGGGGCCCGACGAATTTTCGAACATTGGCGTAGGATTTTTTCGTTAGTCTCTCGCAAGAGGCGGGTTTTCGGCGATGGTGTCGAAAGCTACCATTTTCGGAGGGTTTAAGTGAGAAAGGAACAATATACTAACAATAGGTAGTAATAGGTTCAAAGTTCTTACCATGATGTTCGTGATGCGAGGGATTTATAGTGTTAGGAGATTGGTTTTGAAGACGGCAAAAGAGATCTCACATATATATTGTATCCATAACGTATATTATTTTTTGTACATTGCGAGAAAGGAAACAATAAGGTTCTGACAAATGTCAAATTATTGTTGTATATGGTCTTAGTTTCACGTGCGGTGTGTTTTTTTGGTAAGCTTGTGACGAAATCAATGTCTTAAAAGTCTTTGTTCCACACGCATTCTTTTTGACCTGTGAATTTATTCGGGGGAAAAGTTATATGATTTTGGGTTGTAGTGAATAAATGAAATGGGACGAATATTAGTTTGAAGAATATCCCTTTCAATGATGTTGTCGCTTTGACTCTTTCACTAAAATAGTAAATATTTTTAGTATTTATAGCTACATTTTACCTCAAGTTGTATCTTATACCAAATAATTTTTGATGAGTTTGTTTACAGAGTGGATTACTAGCTAATAAATATTTAGAGTGATGCTTTAGAAATTTAATATTTATAATTTGAGGCTATTATTATCAAAGAAAAATATATCCAACAATCACAACTTGAAAACATACGTGTAGCCTACAATACCTTTTTGCGAATATCAACGGACAAAAAGTGCACCATGTGATCTATTTAAGAAAATATTCGACCATGGCAAATATTTTAAAATGAGACGGCAATCAGTTTATATTATAAGATCTAAATTTTTCTAACCGTTTTATTCGGTTGGTGATTACTGATTGACTATGTTCATGAGGATGATAAAAGCAATATAGGCAGCACCCTTTAGGCCTTCAACATTTGAGCCTCGCTAAATAATGAAATGTATAAAAGTCAATTAATATAATCTTTTAATTTCGAAATAATTTCCCGATTCACATCATATAGTTCAGGCAACAAGTCGTGAGAAAAAATTATATTTAAAGCTAAAGCTTTATAATAAAAAACGTTAAAGATAATATACATGAAGTTAAAATACGATACATTTCCTATAACATTAATAATATAGGTGAAATACTGACTTAATGTGTCGAAAAATATAATGAATTTCCGATAAGTTCAAACGTTTAGGTATGATTATTTTTCCAAGTATGCTATGGTTTGTGATCACATATTTGTGATGCAGTAGGAAGTCATGCATTAAGTCGGCCGCGTGACAAAGTTGGCTTCTTACGGAAGCCAAAAACCCTAATCCATTACTTGCTTCACAATTCTAGTAATTGTTATTAGCAATGGGAATAATTTTTATCCTTGTATTTATACAAATAAAGGCTATATTAATATAAGCAAAAAACCAACCTCATGAAAAAAACTTTAACGACTCAGATTCACTCAATTGATAACTGGATTGCGGCTAAAATCATCTGTCTCACAATCCGTTGTCTCATTTCTGTTCAACTTTACGTAAAAAAACTATTCTTGTGATTATCGAAAAATACGAAAATTGAAGATCAATTTGATCATCTAAATAGATTAGATGTGTTTATTTGTTTATTATATAACCACATGAAATAACGGTACATAATTAAAAGAATAACAAATAAAAACTAAAAACTTATGAACCCGAATTTAGATTCAGCGGCTCTAATTGTTTGGGACATAGAGGAGGATATGAA